>JAOBRG010264093.1:0-16357 GCA_027574985.1 Umimayanthus nakama | reverse complement strand
CCCAACAAGCCGAGCCACCCGGCTCACAAAAAGCCCAGGCGGAATAGGTTTAAATAAAGGTGTAAGACTTGTTCTGGTCGAAATTGCCTCGCAATCATCTGTATCAAACACTTGTTTATAAAGCAACAAAGCCGGGGAACAAGAAGAACACAAATTCTTGTTTTGAATGCACTATTCAGCATTGAAACTGAATACTGATATGAACAAAAGAATCCAGCTTGCACTCGGTTGACCGTTGTTACGTTTTCAAATAAAATAGAACAACTTCTGAATAGAAGTTTATCAAGCAGAACAACACGACAGGTATCTTTATATGTGGAGAGAAAATAAGCTCTGCCTGCTATTTAAACAAAAACTCATAATATGTTATTAAAAAAGGGATCTTACAGTTAATTTTGCCTGGTTGTAACGAAATTGTGTTGTCTTTTTAAAAAGAAATGTAGAGTGATTACAGAAAAATGTATTTTTGAGTTCAACCTAATCGAACAACTCCCATACAAGACTAGTATATATACCAAGAGTTTGAACTCTACTACACCCGTTCGATGTTTGTTTACACGGTTGTGGTTCTTGTCAGATTCCAGCTTTCAAAATATTTCTGCGATATTTCAATTTTTGTTAGAAGTTTTCAACCATACTTTAATTCAAGTCTAGGTATCTTTCCAGCTTCTTAGCTTAAGCCATTTTTTAACCTAGTTCGGTTACATGGTTCTAGTATTTACAAACGTGAAAATGCAATAGGATGAAGAAGGAAAATAGATATCAAAAACACTTGTGAAACCGCACAAGCTATTTAATTTCCTAAATAGTCAAACATATTGAAAAAAAACAAACCACACGTAATATTGTTTGATTTGAAAAGCTGTCCAAATAGAAGTATCCGAGGTGAGCGCAAATAGTTGTGAAGCTACCTTGCTAAGAAAAGCATTTGCCGTTATAAAATTTCTGTAAATTAATCCTTCCTCCTCACAAGATGAAAAGAGACAGACTGAGAGACGCAAATTGCCTGTGTGTATAAAAAATGTGTACAACTAGCTGAAAGTGATCCTGGTCTTTCCACTGACAAATATATTGCAGTAGGTTTTATTGTGTGTCCAAGTTTCATCAATTAACACCTTTCTTTGTAGGTTATTTACGAACTAGAATTTCACATACAACCTGCTCAAACAAACAAACTATTGTAATTCTAATATATAGTCGAAAACATTGTTCATTTGTCGAATAAACGAGTTTAGTTTTTCAGCGAAAGTTTCATTCCTTAAACAACGTCATGGCTCCGAAAGTGGTTTAACTTCCCAAGACTGCGAAACTGGTAAGGTTTCTTTTTTCTTCCTTTTTAATTTTTTTGCTACCATATAAAATATCAGTTTTTCTGGGTTGAGCATGAGTGAAGAAAGCTACAACCAAAAAAGAAAATTGTTCGTGTGCGTGTTTATATTCCTTTTCATACAAGAACTAATCAATATATAACGTTTAGGATGAGAAAAGGCCTAAAATTTCAGGTTGTGGATGAGATGAGCTACATTTTAAGTATCAAAAGGGATCAGAGCAACCTCACAACGAATTCTTTAAACAGATGATTCTAGAACACACTGAACTAAAAGCTTCACCCAGATCCAACCAGCTGATGTCTTAGTAATTTAGTTGAATATCAAAAACAGGTGCGCCACTAGACTGAGAGCATACAAGCTTTTACATGTGCCTGCAGTGAGGAAAGAGATTGAAAAGAAAGCCTTTTACTGCCATGGCTGCACTAGTGAAAATAGAGTTTTTACAAGATTTTCTTCACTTTATTTTTTTAAAACCTCAACGTGTACATTGCAGTTGTTTAAAGCTGTATTGTTCATGGACTTTCGTTTTTATAGTTTAAGGTTAATGGTGCCAAAGGCTTTCGTTGATAACAGCTGAAGAGGTTACGATGCTAAGCCTAATAGTCATATCACTTATAAAGGTTTATCTATCGTTGGGAAGAGCCTTTTGAACGTAAAGTATACAGGCACAAAAAGGCTTACGAACGCTTTTGAGAACATCTGTCATAAAAATAACTAACAAAATCCAGCTTTGAACAGCCCAAATGTGGAAGATCATCAGAGTGTCGATGTTTCTTATGCGTAAAGTTAAGGTAAAGCGCATGCAACCGTAATCCGTATCAGCAATAACCATTCAAGTTCTGTTTTGACAATTTTCCTGAAAACTTTAGGTTAAAACACGTTTAATTTTAACATATTTAACGTTACATAAAAACTTTTAACAGTATCCCAGGGATACTCGCTTGCTTGTTTTTTCAGTGGTCTGATCTGAAGCCAAGAATTATTAATTTTTTTGAGGATTTCAGCCTCCATTGCTAGCTGTTGTACTTACAGAAATGCAATTTTAGAAGTCGATTGAACTGTTCCCTTACATTGCAATTTACACAAAAACACGAAGTTAATACCGTAAAAGACTTTTCAACGCTCACAGTATAGAAAACGATCCCGATGTGTAGTATCTCAATAAACACTTTCAGAGTTTTGGTAAGTCCGACGTAAGTTAACATGAGCAATTTATCAAAATATATAGACTTCATTTGATTTTGGAAATATACCGAAAATGAAGATTAAAAAGGCTATTTACAGGTTAGAGTTGTGAGCTAAAATAATCTGTAAAAATATCTTTTAATACTGAACAGTAAAGAAAGTTGATGTTTTAAAAGAAGGTGATGACAGCTCCGGGCTCAAACAGCTTCTCATATCCGAATGTCAACTTAAAGTTAAAATTAAAGGTTCCTGACTTTGTCTCCGTTTCTTACTAATGACAAGTCCGAATGTTTTTAATGAGCTTTTGGCCATAAGCTTCGCACAGTTTACACAAAAGCCTGGTCGCGTTGTAGTGTTTTCTAATAAACAAAGGTTTGACTTGAATAGCACTCAAATGACTTTTAAATTTTGATTGTTTACTTGAAAATTCGAGAATTTAGAGCTCTCTCTATTTAACGGTTTTCATTCGTTTATAGACTGACAAGTAAGATTGTAGTTAATGAGCTCTAGACCATCAGCAGAGTACAGAAAAGACTTGTAGGAAAAGACGGTCAGCTAAACAACTGTTTTTATGTAAAACTTGACATATTCTGGTACAAAGGAAGTGAAAATCGGCCTCAACCGGCAAAGTGAGTTAACTATGTTTAGTTTGATCATTTACCTTTTTAGCAGTAGTTTTAGTGTTCTTGCTTGCAACGTGAACTGAACCAAACTATTAAAAATATTAACTATTAACTTTAAGTTTTGTCAAAGACATCCTGTCTTGTATAAAATACTTTTAAGTTATTTAGTTGTAGTGTTTACCTCGTGGACATCAGTTGTATTAACGGATTGGATGTGGAACGTTACTGATACAAACTACAATCCTACTTAAATATAAAAGGTGCAAAGAATTTGCTGAAGCTGAAAATCTGTAAAAACGTCTTTGCAAACTAGGCTACAAAATTTGAACAAAATATATGTTTGATAAATTCGAAATATTTGATGTAGCAACTTCAGTATTTCATCATATTTTGTCTTCTTAATGAAGCTATTATTGAAGTGCATGATGTCTGCTTCTCAGCCATAACACATGTTCTTAACTGATTTGCTCGTTTGTATTTGTAAGAGCTTTTTGTTTGAATGGTTTCTCTATGGGAATGATCTTAAAAATCCTTTTAGTACAATACATTGATTTGATTATGAACTAACTTACTTCAGATAGATTTTGAAGTGCATTAAGTACTTCTCTGTCTGTGAAACTGAAACAAGAAAAAAAATACACTCTTAGTACAGCCACTGTTGCATTTAACCAAAAAAAGTTCTAAACAGAAAATAATAGCCTTTATAGAGGGCGCTAACTCTTGGCTTTTTTTCTGCCGGGAATTAACCGAGCAAAAAGACCGTCTCTCCGCAAAGCACGAACAAAGCGAGTGGTTTTTCACCTACTCGTCCCTTTCCGCCATTACTACAAATGGCATGGGAGGAAGTTACGTTCATAGCTGGTCTTCCCGGCGCAACAAGAAACAAGCACCTTCAATGCAGGCTGAAAACATGTCAATAACAGAAAGCCACAATAGTTTGCTATTATAGAATAGTACACGAGCTTTGGTTAGTTGAACGAATCTCTGTTTGACATGAGCAGAATGTAAAACATGTCCTCCGTAGTTTACATTTTTCATCAATTAGTTCTAAAAACTTAAATTCTTCAAATAATTTAAAAGTATTCTTCAATTACAATGAAACATTGGGTAAAAAACACTCTGCTAAACAACAGCATGCACTTTTTTCTTTTCTATTTTTATGTGTTACAAAATATTGAGGCTGAAAAATGCCCAAACTTCAAGAACATGCTAAGAACAAACCTGAGGTTGAGGCATTGCAAAGAACCATTGTTTTGGATACCACAGAATCCGTGGAAACAATACTGTTTCTGGATAGATAGACAGACAGATAGATAGATTGATAGATTGATAGATAGATAGATAGATAGATAGATAGATAGATAGATAGATAGATAGATAGGTAGGTAGATAGATAGATAGATAGATGGATAGATTGGAATTGGAATTGGAAAACTTTATTTATCCACGGTAATTTTATCAAAATTTACATATACGGAAATATATACATAATATCTGTTCTACCTAAAAGCCGTGCCTTAAAATCTATTTACATCAATCTTTACAACGCAATTTAGTTAAAAACTACTGTCTTAAACATTTACAAGATTTGTTCAAGCGTGGTTGATGCAAACTCAAATTTATTTATATGCCTTTTGAATGCATTGACAGATGGCTGCTCTTTTATATAATCTGGAAGTGCATTCAATTTCCGGTTTGTTTATCAGTTTCAAAATATGGCAAAAAAAAAACGAAGATTGTGATTTTTTGCTTCACTGATTCACTGGTTTGTTATATGCTAACGTAATTATTCACCTCAGTGTCGGTGAAAAGCCCAGTGTATTCACCTCGCCGCATTCGCGGCTCGGTGAATATCCTGGCCTATTCACCTCCACTTCGGTGAATAATTGCTGGATATTCACCTCCAGACGAAATTTTCAAAATGGCGGCTCGTTTTGCCTCTGTCATGGAAGAGGAAATTCGTCAAATGAACGTAGAAGCTACTCCTGCAAACACAAAACCCATCTGTTTGGTTAATACTAAAACAACTATCCCCCTCAGTGTCGGTGCCTAGTGAAAAATATTCACCTCACCGCTTCGAGGCTCGGTAGAATAAATTTTACATTTCACCTCCACTTCGGGGGATAGTTGTAAAAAAGGTCATGTTCGTCATTCGAAACAGCAACTCAATCTTTAATCGTTTTCATGAAGCAGTCAAAATTTTTATTGCCAAAATACAAGTGTTGCAGCCAAACGGGTTGCTGGTGTAGTGAAAGTGTGTCTAGTGATTGGAGTGCTAGCGGTCATGGGTTAGAATACGGTACATGTATTAATTGTTTTATCTATTTAGTTTCTTCTTTGAGAGTTCTTTTGGTCTGGATAAGGGTTAGGGTTAATTTCTTACTGTAAATACATGTATGGGATGGCATAAAAACAACTTTGTCTCTACTTTATATTAGCTGTTCGCTGATCGGCATTTAGGTAAGCAAAAAATCGCCGTGAACTTCATTGAATACTCTTTGTGCGACCTAGCAAAATATTCAAACCTATAACGATTGCGACTCGGACTTCTGATTGTTGTTTTAGAAATATTCATTACGCTGCAGTTGCTCAGCAACAGTACTAAAGAACGCTATCGACCCAATCAGCTGTTCATTGTGTCGAAGATTGTCACGGCAACAACTTGATGTGAAATTGCCTAAAATACATGGGAGAGTACTTGTTTACCAGATGATAAGAAACTAACAAGTTTTATATCATTATCTTCAGACTTCGTACAATAAAGATAAACCTGACAAAAAGAATATATGTATATGTGAGTGTGTGTAGGGGGGAGGAGGAGGGTGCTGGGGAAAAGGGGGGGGGGGTGTGAGCCCCAGCCTGGACAAAAACAAAAGCACACCAATCCTGTTGTACTTAAGATAAATTTTGCTCCTTGAATGGAACTTTTCAAAGGAGAATGATTTACATATCAATTTCAGTTTTATAAATAAAAAAAAAACATTTTTATAGCATCCTTCATTCATACAGCCAGTCAAAACAAATACCGAAAAACGCCAATGGAAGCTTCGTAACGTTAAAAGGCTGTATCAAAATGATTTGAACACGAAAGAGAAGTTTAAAGGTATACGCGTTTGTCACGAATTTCATTTCGGAATCTTGATAAAGGGTTACATGATCTCTGCTTGACAGAGGTAAGCTACTTAAAGTTTCTATTTGTCAGGTTATTTTGTTTTGCCTGGTTTCTATGAAACGTTGTGAACGCAACGCTCCAGTTTAAGAAAAATGTTCCTGGTTTTGAGTTGAGTTGGCCTGCTTAGACAATGTAATTAGAACCAATCGAAAAAAAAATGCTACCTTAGTTTAAAAATCTTCAAAGACTATAAAGTTGTGCTCGTACAGGTGTGTTATTTTCAATTCTGGACAAAATGATGTATAGACTAGATATTTTAAAAATATCTAACTTTGCCATCTTTCGACGATAAGAAAACTTTACACAGCGTCTAACAAATATCACTCAGTACTGCTTTACAAAAAAAGAACATTAAAGTAAGATATATTGGAATACTAAGTTGGAAAAGATAGTAAAGTAAACTTGTTTGGGACAAGAACACTATTTATATAAGCGCTAGCATTAAAATAGGTATAGATTATCCCTTAATTTACTTCAAAACTTTGCGCTGAACTCTGATCCACCCAATTTATAATTACGATTTTGTGACCTTGACCGACTTCAAAATGATCTTTTAACAAACTTCTTATCTTTAATCAAAAAAGAACTTTTGCACTATTTATTCCGCTGACGCTAAACAGAGTGTTTTCCATTCAACATCCTCCTTAGAACACATTCAATTTGTTTTCGATTACCAAAACGTTGTTGATAGGATCTGAGGCTCAACTTAGTTTTTATCAGACAGTGATTCCCTTACAGCAAAATTATCTCTTCACGCAGTCTTCAAGGTCAAGAAAAAGTTTAAAACCTAAATGTTTTACCAACAGAAGTTGACCTTTAACTAGGTTCCTTGTGACATAAGGAAACTAGGGATGTTCCTAAGCGAAGCTGTAACAACTTATGATAATCGCAAACTCTTTCAAACAAAATAAGTTGAAGCCTGAAGGGTATTATATTGAAAACATCGGCATACTGCACTGCTACAGGAAATTACTAAAACAAAGTAGTAGTTATTAGAATAAAGAGAAGTAAGAGCTCTAGCTAGTTAGGTCTAGTTACATCTCCGTTTTAACAAACATGTTTTTTTTATATCGTAAACAATTCTTCAATTTACATATCATTGTACACCACTGACCTGTATGCACGAGTTTAATATATAATATTTCGTATTGCAGTAACTTTAATCTCATAGTTTCTTTGATTTTTCTCTTTATTTACGGTCTTAAATTTTGTAATAACCGCCAGTTTGCCTAGTTTGGGGCGTATATTTTGCAAATTAGTTAATGCCAAACATGACTTGTTATATCTTAAAGCTAAAGACGAACACGGATTTTTCATTTCATTGACTTCAATTTTATTCGTCCGTGACACGGAGTCTGTTATATATATAACTCGAAGATAAATTTGGAATGATAAAAGCGCCTTTTTTCATGGCTGCTTAGGCGAGTGCGCTGTGAAGTGGTTTTGATCAACAAGTTAAGATTTATGTGGTGTGTTTTTCGATAGAACAGGTTTGATGTATATCTGTCATTTCGAGCGTTAGTCCTTTATCGAGGCTGAGATTTAACGTTTGTGTTCTCCGACATAACCTTTCGAGCGAAAAAAATACCACATCAATTTCAAGTTAACCAGGGGATTTATAAAACAAAAAAAGAAACTTTGGAAGGTTATAAAGATAGATTATTGAACAACTCTTCTCAGTTTGAGGTAAAGGTTAGCCTGGCTTCCCCAAAGTATTGCGGAATTTTTTCGTGGCTGTTTTCGCTAAAACAAATATTGTTTTGGTCAGCTACATGGATACACGCTCGCTGTAGTCACCCAAAGCTACAATTAGGTATATTTTGCAATTAAAACTAATTTTTAATGCTTCATAAGTACTTAGGAAACTAATATATTCATCAATCATTTTTAAAGTCTGTTGTTAGCTTTCAATTTAGTCTATACTAAGTAATTTTAAAAAGAGCCGACAATCGGCTATTTTTCAAGTTGCAAACTGAAAACTTCAGACTGATTAATTAAAATTCGTTGCGTTGCCTTCGGCCTTTTTCCTTCAGTTCTCAAGAAGTCTTTAATAGGATATATTAGGCCAGGTAAAAAAATTAGATGTTTCTCGTCCCTGCCCGCTTCCTTTTCTGCTGCCGCCCCCTTTTCTTACTATTTACTATTTTTAATAAAAACCTCTATGTTCTGTTAGTTGTCGTACAGAACAGTGTTCATTCAACTCTTAAACGCATTTGGTCATCGATATGCTGAACGTATTCTTCGATATTGAACTTGTAGCTACTCAACAGTTACGTGACACAAGCCCAAGTTAAACACTTTTTTTTTTATAAGAACAAACTTTATAAGAATACAAAAATTAAGAACAAGCTAAGAACAACCGTCGGCTGAAATTTTAATCATAAAAATTTAAGAAATTTAATAGAACCTTAAACACAGATTAAGATGTACATGAAAACAAAACTCGTTCGAATTTAGCTTAGTCAACGGGCGCTGAAAGAGTGACTAGCAAGCTCGTCACGTTCGCGGACGCTGTGTTGACGGTTTCAATTTTTTTTCGCTGAATGAAACAATAGCAAAAACAAATTTCTTAGTGCCACCTTACAAGGTTCCGGGCGACTAACTCACTGTTTAAAAATATCAAGAAGTAAGAACAATTTAAGAACAACTTGAGGCTGAAATCGCCAAAAAATTAAGAACAGCCCAGGCTGAGCTGAAAATTACTGGTTCTTATACACAATTGAACAATATAACTGCAGTTATAAAGTGTACTGTGCATATCTGCTCCTCTTGTAAAAGTAATTGTGGCTCGAGACTCATAATATACCAGTAAATAAAAAAAGAAAAAATAGTAAATAGTAAGAACCACCTGGCTCCTTTTTGAAAAAATTCCGGACGAGAAACATCTAATATTTTTTCTTGGCCTAGTACGGTTTCCGACGCCATTTTGACGAGAAGATAGGGTGATTGGAAATGACAGCATTTGTATGTAAAATTCGATTTCAAATATCTTTAATAACACAGATTCTAGTTTCAAAAAGGTTATGAATTGACGAAAAACTTCTTGTTACGAAAAGGAAACTGAAAGCATTAATTGAGGCATGAATCGGCGTACGAAAGCGTCTAACCACATTTTGAGTTTTACCACACAATTCTTTGTGGTCTGTGTTTCACTGACACAAGAAAAAGTAAACACAGAAAACAAAGAACTTCATGGCAAAACTCAAGTTTTCACAAGACACTTTCGTTGCGGCTACATGCCTCAAATTTTAGCATTCAGGTTCTCGTTCACAACACAAGAGATTTCGATTCGTAACTGTTAAAGATGTGTGACATCGAGTTTCTTTACAAATGCTCTCATTTCGAGCAATTTTGCCTACTTGCTCAAAACGGCGTCGGAAACCGTGATATGGCCTATATCGTTGCGGCTACATGCCTCAAATTTTAGCACTCAGGTTCTCGTTCACAACACAAGAGATTTCAATTCTTAACTGTTAAAGATATGTGACATCGAGTTTCTTTACAAATGCTCTCATTTCGAGCAATTTTGCCTACCCGCTCAAAACGGCATCGGAAACCGTGATATGGCATATACAAAATTAAACTGTTTAAAACAGCTTAAAAGGCCTAGGGGATTGCTGATTTTGTTTGAAAATGAACTTTCTCTATTACTTTTTTACATTATTTATATCTTGCAATGTGTTCCTTTTAACTTCAAGCGTAAAGGGTGGGTAGAGGGGGAAAGAAATATTTGGGTATTAGGTGACCATGGGGGAGAAGTTCTGTTGCCTGGTTGCGGAGTTGCCGGTCAAGGGAATATACAGAGTGGCTGGAAATGCTGCAAGTTTGGCTCCTTTTATGGGGGAGGGGTCTGATCTTTAACCTTTGATTGAAATAATTGCCTTTAGGATTTAACTAGTATGGCAATGATGGTCAGCCAGTGCAGGTGAATTGCAATGATAAAAGGAAAGAACGGAAGATAAACGATTTACAGTGTAAGGAAAAACATGATATGGTGCTGCGGTGTTAGTGAGTGCAACTAGTATCCAACTGTATTATCTGCGTGGGCGAATACGCTGAACAAATCGGTTTGATCAACAAAAGTTGACATGGTATGTTTTTCGCCTGTGGGATATAGTGTTAAGCTGACGTTTCGAGCGTTAGCCCTTCGTCGGAGCAGAGTAGTATCCAATTTAATGACGATGCATCTTGCTAACTTGAGAGTAGAAGGACGTGAGGGACTGGTTAGCGTTTACAGCTGTAGGGGAACGAGAATTTTAGTAAGGAACGGTTCGAACAAAAAAAAGAGTACTTCTAAGCGCCTACATAGGTGTATGGATGGATAAATGTTTGATCGTGATGTTGGCTGGCGTTTATAGAGCGGTTAATAAGTCGAGGCTGGCAAATGGATGCCCCTGCGAGTGATCGTGTTTAAGAGAGGGGAGGTGGAACTGTTATGTTCTCTTTTTTATGTTTTTCTTTGCATCTGTATGTGCTCTATTTGTGCCATTTATCTTTGCCATTTGTTTCAAGTTCTAAGTAAAACAGTCAAGCTGCCCGACTAGTGAAGCCCACCGGATTATTTGGGGTGCTGAATCAATCGCATTGCAAATGAATTAACAGTCTGAATCAACGAGTAAACACACTTCTACTCTAAACTTTATTTATGTTCAAACAACGGATAATTTACGTTTTTGTAAACACCTTTCTAGCTACGAAATGACGCTTTTGTTGTTGTTGTTTTTTGTAAATAGGTGTGGGTTTACTGGAGTTGTGGGGAATTGTGAGAGTGAAGAAAAAATAAAGGGAGGGTATTGAACTTTTTGGAAATATTTCATGAAAATTGTACTAAATTTTATCCACATTTTAGTAACCTTTTTATGGCTCTTCATTGCACCAGTACAAAAAAAAATAGAAAAAAAGAAACTACACCGCTCAGTTATCAATTATACAAATCGGAGAAAATTAAAACAATCACAATGGGGTTTAGCTTAACCCTAAATAGCATAAACTGAAGAAAACATCTTTATTTTTATTGTATAAAGTATATAAGTCAAAGCAGCTGTTACCTACAACGCATACACGCATATACACACGTGTTACAAATACAAATTTCATAAGGCATTGTGATATCGTTTTGCAGCTTATGATATCAGTACGTTCATTATATAACTTCAATGTATTGTAAAGATACATTGAAGTGATTGGCATGGGTGAATTGTCAGTTGGCATCTTTTTGCTCAGTTTACTGTCGACTGGAGCTTGTCTTATAAAATATTTAAAAAAAGCACATGAGCAATGTGATAAGATAACAGTACGAAAATGTAGACTGACATTGATACACTAATACACTATGATTTAGAACAGTGTTGGCTTAGACACGTTTCAAAAGCAAAAACGGCACAAGCATTTTTTTTTTTTCTGATGGGGAGTAAAGTTTGAACATGAGGCAGTATCTGAGGAATCATTTCAAGAAATCTTGCGAGACAAATCGGCGCAAGGCACATTAGATTAAATTCAAGTAAAGGGTACTTAAATCTCTACATTGACCAATTAAACCTGGCATATATTCTTGCTGAAACAATATAAGGTCATTTACTGAGTTAAAATACCGCCGGAATTATGATTTCGTATTTGATGATAAAGACACACCAAAAATCACCGTTTATTTCAATGAAAACTCAAGATTTGCTTATTCTTTTTTAAGGCTAATGAAGATTCTTAAATAAGTTTGTCAGCTGTATAACTGTAAAATTGAACTTATCGGGGAAAAAGCACTATGTGTACTCGTTTGTGTTTCAATTTAATATTCCAAATTTCAGAATTTTCTCAAACTAATTGAAGGACTAATTAACACAAGCTCACTATTATTTTCTCAGAAGCCAATATCTTGCAATTAATTGCACTAGCGTCTCAGCACGAAAACAGATTGTCCAATTTAACATTTGTTTTCGATTTCAAACTCGGGAAGTGTGTTCTATGGAATCTAAAATAAAAAGGATGCGGGGAGATTTTTCATCAAATCCTTCAGTTTTTAATACCATGCAGTTTGAAATTACTAAGAATGACAAATCAATCGAGACTTTGCTAATGAGCCCAGTGGGTTTCAGGAAGATAAATCTCCGCAAAGCGAAGGGGGATCGATTAAAATGTTTTTGTTCTTCTCAAATAATTCTCTTGATGCTTCATTTGCTTTTTCTTGACAGCTTCTTCAGTACATCGAAAGACCAAAGAGTGGATCATGTGCTTACAGATCAGCTACGCTTCCGTTGGAGGGGAATTTTGAAGGTACTGTCAAAGGACGAGGTTTTGCCGCTGCTAAAAACTTAATACAAGAGCGGAAGGAGTATTATTTGTCTCAGCAAATATTTTATCTACGAAGAAGATACCTTATAATATATCTTGTTAGCAACACAACGCAAATCAAAACATCTCTTTTTAACAATCGGAGAATGTAGAAAACGACTACTGACAAAGTGTAAAACGGATACAAAATGTATGAACCGGATCTGCTTGTGTCATGGGTTATATGTGAGATTTAAACTGTAGCTCTTTGAACTACGAAACTTGACATCTTCGAGTGTCATTGTGAGGTCAAACTCTTCACAACAACGCTTTAACGACATTTTGATATAAAATTGTTAAAGTACTGGAAAAATTTCAAGAAGTATGAATACACCAAGCCCCCTCGCCTACAATTGTTGTGACCAGAGCCAAGGAGCAATGAATGGTTCTTTTATCGATTGCTGCGATGCAAAGTATGACGCCGACACTAAGCTATTCGATCTTCCGTTCGGATTTGTCATCTTCTTCGTCATATTCAACACCATAGTCTTGATACTTACAGTGATTGGGAACTCAGCCGTGATTTATGTGTTTGTTGTTAGCGATGCAATGCGTAACGTAGTGAATAATCATTTCCTTGTGAGTTTAAGCTTGGCCGATTTGCTCGTTGGGCTGCTTGTAATGCCTTGTGCAATCGACGCTCTTTATTCGAATCAGTGGAGATGTGGAGGATTCTGGAAGGAGTTCAGCGGTTTTGGGAATTTCTGTTTTTGCATTTCATCAATCATGCACCTTATGATGTTATCAGTCGACCGATACTTAGCAATTTCACAACCTCTGCATTACACCTCAATGGTGACTACAAGCCGCGCTTGGGTGATAGTGATCATCCTATGGGCGTATTCAACCCTCTGGGCTTTGCCTCCTTTGTTCGGCTTGAGCTCCTACGAATGCTTTATAGCTTACATCGGCAAATGTCACGAGAATGATTGGTCCAAATATGGACTAAACTTGGTTTTTGGACTTTCTGTGGTCAGCGGTACTTACGGCCTCGCTTTGGTGACAATGGTTTGTGTTTATTGGAAAATCGGCAAAACCATTCGTGATCAAGCTCGCAGAATCGCAGCCACGAGCGCGATGGGAAAAAATGGGAGCTTCAAAAAAAAGCGAAATGAGCATAAAAGTTTACTAGTGAGGAACAAAGGCGTAGTTACGCTGATTGTAGTAATTTTGGCTTATTTGGCCTGTTGGTCGCCATTTTGTGTTCTGCTGTTCATCGAACTGGGTCAGGGAAAGAAAGTTGAGGGGCCCGCGTCGTTGTTGACCATGTTTGTGGGTTTTCTCAATAGCTGCTGCAACCCCATCATCTACTCGGTAAAGTACCAACGCTTTCGAACAGTGTTGATACGTTTAATACGGAAAAACTACGTAATTGCAGATAGAACCATGTTTACTCTTTCTGATGTTCCAGCCCCTTTGGACATCACTTATCAATACAACAAAGCTATGATGATAAACGACGTCAGTTCAGGAATACATTAAAACCGAAAATATACGAACCCATAACTTTCAAGTTCTGTACTGATTCGTGTATATGGGGTTTTAAATTAAAGAATCATGTTTGGGTTAGAATTTCAAATCAAGTTCTTATTCTACCAAATATAGTAATCAAAGGTAAAAAGTTATAAGTGGAAGAAATTAACAAAGTAATTAAAGTGAAACAAAACCCTAGAAATGTCATCACGTGTATTTCTACCGTTGTATACGTTGTTATTTTTAGGTCGCAAGTTACAATCAGCAATAGCTTTAAAATGCATGCAGGGTTTGCTAAAGTGTACCTACTGTCATTTTTATAAATGTTTTACCACATACACTGAAAATGAATTTCTGTTTTCGTAAGAAAAAAAGATCCAGTGTGTGCGAAGTTGGTACAGTTAGTAAGATTTCTAGTTGCCAACCATGAGGTAGCGGGTTCAATCCCTGGCCTATTGAGCTTTGGGTGACCATATTTGGCCACATCGTCCGTGGACAGGGAAGTTAAGCCGTTGATCTAGCGGTAGTCTCTTGAGCACGTTGTACACACTTTGTTATTTGATAACGTCAATAGCAACAAATATGCATTCCATAAAAAAAAATGCAACAACGCTTTCACAAATATAGAAAAATTACCATCTGAAAAAACAAGGAAATGGTAATTATAACAATTAGGAATACACTGCACGCCAGTATCTCCGGGATTTAAGCCCTGTTTACATGGCATAAACCCTCCTGGGTTCAGTCGACCCGGATTAAATCTAACCGGTCGGGTTAGTTTTTGTCGTCGTGTAAAAGTACGGCTTAACCGGGCTCTACCTGGGTTAATTCTAACCCATCTCCATAGGTGGGTTGAACCCCGGTTAGTTAAGAAAAGTGTCGTGTAAATGCAAACGTGGCAAAACAATAGACTTGATTACAGAATTTTTACCTGAGAGCACAGCCAGCTGGCCAATTTCCCATCGTCGTCTTTAAAAATAAACGTAAAAAATTTAATTTGGCAGTTTTACAGAGAACGTGAACTTTATAATAAGATTCATTGCAATTTCCTTGCGACATAAAAAATGTAGCTTCTAATTTTTCACATTCCCACCCCTACACACATAAAAAACTAAAAACTAAGACGGGTTTGCCCTAGATTTGCTTTAAAACGCGTCTATATTTGTCAATGTGAACAAAGTCAGGTCGAACTTTTGCTGCTTTGTGCGTTGGTTTGTTCCACTCTTCTGACAAGGATCAGGGCAAGGACGGTACGTGTGCCGAAAAGTATTCGTAGATTTTTAAAAAATGAGGCATATTTTTTAAAAGGCTCTTGTCACTTCAGTTCGTATTTTTCAGCAACTGAGTACGCAAACTTGTGACAATATGCTACAACTAGTTAAGTCTACAACAACAATCACAGTTCAGTTCAATCTATCAACTGTAACGCATGTTTCCATGGTAACTAACCTTCCAGTAAAGTTGCTGTACTCGCACTTGAAGAACAGATCCATTCCAAGCTTTTCATTCAAAGAAGAACGCTATAACACATAAAACAGGTGCTATAATCATTATTATTACTTGGGTTAACACGACGATAGAGTAGTTACAATGTATTTGCGATGAAAGATATTCATAAGCATTCCCTTGATAATGTAAGTCGATCGCCCGGCTAGCTCAGTTAGTAAAGCATGGGACTCTTAACGTTATAGGAAGTAGAATCCAAGGGTCGTGGATTCGAGCCCCACTTAAGGCGAAGTTCATTTATATTTTTCCGCCCATTTTCATTTTTCCTGATGACCACCGACAGTTTGAACAAGTGAAAATAAAACGCGTTTTCTAAGTCGCCCGGTTACCTCAGTCGGTAGAGCATTGAACTATAAAAGTCATATGAAGTGGAAACCCAAGGTTGTGGGTTCGATACCCACGTTGGGCAAATATATTTTTATTTCTTTTTTGCTAGTTTTTCATTTCCAAACGAACACTGACAAATGTTACGAAAACTGGACTGTAAGTTGTCAGATTCCTTTTTTTGTAATGAAATGGAGCGTTGAACATTGACACTCGAGTTCGGTTTCCCTTCATACACCGTCGGCAAAGATTACGAAATGTATAAATTGAATCATTTTTTGGCTCTTACAAAAAACGTAAATTCATAGATTGCCTGCCTTGTAGAGTTACGTGAATCTAATTTTAACCCTATTCCGCCTGGGCTTTTTTTGGATGGTTAAATCTGGGGGGGGCGGAAAGTGCCCGCGGCCCATAACTCT
>JAOBRG010263982.1:0-16357 GCA_027574985.1 Umimayanthus nakama | reverse complement strand
ACACTTCTAGATAGGTGGCTTGTTATCTTCAAGAAAATCCCACGGGACTTTAAATTGCGACATATGCTCCCTGACTATGTTAGCGAACAAAGACCAGTTGTATCATCAGGAAAACATCAAACAAATTCGATCAGAATCGAACACGATCGAAGGGCTAAGTTGAATTAGGTTCGGTTATCGAAATCACAGAAGACAGATAAATTAGGATTGATTCTGTTTGTTCCATTACCGACTATTCAAACACAATCAAACCATTAAGTTCAATTACGTTCGATAACCAAACGTTCGGTTTCCTACCCCGGGCTATCAGCAGAACCACTCAAGGAATTTAAGTGATGACCTACCTGCTCATAAACCCCGATGGCCTGCTCGATAGCTCTCTCTCCGTGGGCGTGAATTGCAACCTGCTTCCCCTTATCGTGGTAGAACTGCACTGTTTCTAGCAGTTTATCTGTATCAGGGTGGTTCAGGACCCCATAACATGGGGAAGGAGGAAAGCCGAGACTTTCTGTCATGCTGTTGGACAGGTAAGGCTCACTCACTGCTGCAGTGCCGCTGTGTGGAGATCCATCGCACCAGATCTTTACTCCAGCCTCCCACAGTTTCTCATTTCCCTCCATGGAGATGAAGTCACTGCAGCCGGCAGAACCATGTGGCACATCGACAGCTCGATAAAGTGCGAGGCGCAGAGGGCATTCCTCTCTTTCCGATTCTTCAATAATCACTTCCTCTAAATTTTTCCCCGGGAAATACGCCAATTCAGTAACTGTAGTAAACCCTTGCTTCGCGTAACTCCGCCACGTTTCTTGTATTTGGGCCTTCAACATCTCTTTAGACGGAGGTGGGATAGCACTAAACAGTATACTAAGAGCAGGGACTTCCAGTAACTTGCCTGTCAGTCGACCATCCTTCTTTACGAATATTCCGCCATCGGGGTCTTTCGAGTCGTCTGTAATTCCTGCTTTCTCCAGAGCTTTATGGTTTGCCCAGAACGTGTGCACTGTCTGCATTTTCACAACAATAGGGATCTCTGAGGAGAACTCTTTGTCCAAGAAATCGGCCGAGAGAACCGGAAGGTCGGGGACAAGTTCCGGGTCCCAACCGAAGAATATGCACCACTCATCAGCTGTCGAGGAATCAACTTTGGTTTTGATCACATTCCTAATCTTCTCGTAGGTGTTAATTTTATTGCCATTGATGAAGACGTCACTAAGACGCATAAGAGCGTGGATTGTTGCGTGAGAGTGCGGCTCGATGAAGCCTGGCATTACAGTATTCCCTTCATTGAGGTGGATAATCTCAGTATCGGGACCTTTGCTTTCCATCACGCTCTCAATATCTCCAACCGAAAGGATTCTCTGCCCTCTTATAGCCAGCGCCTCGACCTTCGGGTTTATCGCGTTCATGGTGAAGATATCACCGCCATAGAAAATCTTATCGGCAAAGACTTTGTCGCACATTTCGACTGTCGTGAAGCTACCTCAGCAAACACGCTGTCTGCAAGTGATCCCGAAAAGTCTGCACTGCTCCGTACCCATAACACTATGGTACCGACGTCATGCAAGGAATATAAATTTGATCTGTTTTTTAAAACTAGTATTTGTCATATTTTCTGGGTCAAATGTCATGTCACAGTATTGCCAAAACTGTTTTTGTTCTAACACGTAACAGCAAAATGTAACTTTATAAAATTAAATTCTGTCAGTTTCCCTGTCGTCTCTGTGTTTGTGTGTCTTCTTTACTAAACGTTAGGTTTTTAAATTAACTAGAAAATTTTAACTTAAAAAAAATTAAATGCGGTTTAAAATAACAATACGGTGGAACCCAGCTCGTGTGTTAAAAAAAGTAAACTTT
This sequence comes from Umimayanthus nakama, assembly GCA_027574985.1. NCBI lineage: Eukaryota > Metazoa > Cnidaria > Anthozoa > Zoantharia > Parazoanthidae > Umimayanthus > Umimayanthus nakama. The sequence continues at coordinate 14,503 of JAOBRG010263982.1, read as the reverse complement.
GCATTTTTTAAAATATTATTCCACATCCAAGCCTGGATTATTTTTTTAGCTTGTTCTTAATTTGTGACCAAATTCGAGCCTCGTTGTTCTTGGAAAATTCTTCTTATTTTAAAAAAAAGCGTGTAAATTCGATCGACCTCAACGTTTTTTATAACCCTCGAAAAAACCGAGTTTGAGGAAAATATAAGAAATTTGTTTTAATAAAAAGTAAACTTTGCATTGATGATTCCCAATCCGGCCAGCCTGAATTGTTCTTAGCTAGTTCTTAATTTCTCCCCAAATTTCAGCCTCGTTGTTCTTATAAAATTGTTCTTATAAAAAAAAAGCGTCTAAATGTAAGACATCACGTCGCGCGGTTTCAAAATACATTCTTTTTTATAAAAAAAGGCGAATTTTTCGACTGTGGCTGAACGTTCTTAAATATTTTTCGGGATATCAGCCTCAAATGTTTTTAAACATGTTCTTTTAAGATATTTTAAACAATATCTTTACTGAGTTGAGACAATATACATAATACATGTAGCGTATATGGTACATTTGTATTATTTGTAAGATAAAACTGTACTGAGTCAAGAAGCCCACCGAAAGGCAAATTTCATAACACTGTATGAATTAATTGCAATAGGTTTTGATCATTAACAAATTTTCTTCACCTTTCTCAGCCTCAGCATGTTCTTAACATGTCCTTAAATACTTGGCGATTTTCAACCTCATGTTCTTATAAAAAAGGTTCTTACAAAAAAAAGTGTACAGTAAATGTGTGAAGGTCAGTCAGCGCCGTGTCAATAATTACAGCAAGTGTATGAGAATTTCATATCTCTTCGATCTTTGCGGATTGTCTACCTGTGAAAAGCAGACGCGCAGACTGGGACTAAGGTTTTGGCCGCCATCTTGTTGGGTGACGCACTGTCTTTAGTGGCGAGTTGAATTTGTAACAGTGTCCATCTTGCGAATGAAAATGTGCGATCAGCTCTTTGCCGATAAGATTTTCTGTGGTGGTAATATCCTGACCATGGACAAGGAAAATCCGACGGTCGAAGCGCTGGCTTTAAGAGGGCAAAGAATCCTTTCGGTTGGAGATCTTGAGAGCGTAATGGAAAGCAAAGGTCCCGATACTGAGATTATCCACCTCAATGAAGGGAATACTGTAATGCCAGGCTTCATCGAGCCGCACTCTCACGCGAGACTTAGTGTTAAAATGTTCCTCAGCTATGTGTTCATCAATGGAGACCACATGAAAGCTTACGAGAAGATCAGGAACATGATCAAAACCAAAGTTGATTCCTCGAAAACTGATGAGTGGTGCATATTCTTCGGATGGGACCCAGAACTTGTCCTCGACCTTCCGGTCCTCTCGGCTGATTTCTTGGACAACGAGTTCTCTTCAGAGATCCCTATTGTTGTGATAATTCAGACAGGGAAAACAGCCTGGGCGAACCATAAAGCTCTGGAGAAAGCAGGAATTACAGATGACTCAAAAGATCCCGCTGGTGGCACGTTTGTGAAGGAGGATGGTCGTTTGACGGGCAAGTTGCTTGGAGTCTCGGCGTATCTTACAGTTGTGACTGCTGCTCCACGTCCATCAAGACAGGCAATACAGAACCGAATACGAGAAAGATGGCGAAGTTACTCAAAGCAAGGGTTTACTACAGTTACTGAGCTAGCGTATGTCCCAAGGGAAGATTTGGATAGAGTGATTATTGAAGAGTCCAAAAGGGAGGAATGCCCTCTGCGTCTTGCACTTTATCGGGATATCAATATTCCACATGGTTCCATTGGCTGCAATGAGTTCAGTTCAATAGAGGGAAATGAGAAACTGTGGGAGGGTGGAGTAAAGATCTGGTGCGATGGATCTCCACACAGCGGCACCGCAGCAGTGAGTGAGCCTTACCTGTCCAACAGCATGACAGAAAGTCTCGGCTTTCCTCCTTCCCCATGTTATGGGGTCCTGAACCACCCTGACACGGGTAAGCTGCTAGAAACAGTGCAGTTCTACCATGATAGGGGGAAGCAGGTTGCGATTCACGCCCATGGAGAGAGAGCTATTGAGCAGGCCATCGGGGTTTACGAACAGGTAGGTCACACAACCTCATTCCCAAAGGGCCTGGGAACAAAGTTGATGTATCAGCATGACACTCCTGTCATGTAACGAGTTATTGTGAACAATGAGCAATCTTAAATTTCTCTTTTCACTTGACTTGTTGTGTTTTACTCAACAAATTGGATTTGTCTGAGTTATTATAACCAGCCCAGAAATTAAAGCACCAGATGCTTTGTTTATAGCTGAGATAAAAAAGTCTTAAAAATTGGTAAAATATTCTTATGATGAAAATTAAACAATAGAACTGCTGTATGAAGAAACACAAGACACACAATTTCAGGGTTATGTTCGATATACCAAGTGACAATAAGCCCTGAGTTACATCACAAAGAACGTAACAATGTACTGTCACTATGATCCAAATTAAGTGTGCCCTTTCAAAAAAATAATGAAACAATTAATACCACAAACCTATGTTATATAGTAAAAATAAATTATCAAAGCTTAAAAATAAATCGAGGATACACACAGAGAGGCATTAATAGCAGCAAAATGGTTGACTTAACAAGGTCATTGCAGCCAGAGCATTTGAGACAGTATCCACTTCAAGTATCATATGTATCCACTCAGACAAAAGGGGGTTGGGGAGAGAGAACTGGAAGAATGAGTACTAGGTGGGAGATTTTTCCAGTGATTGTCCAGCTTGGGTAATGCAATTAAAATAAGAACTCTGAAATATCTTTGTTCTGCAAAATGGAATATACATGTCTAGTTCACAACTATTGCATTTTGTGTCTCAAAATGTTTTATTAATAAACCTTAAAATGGAAATAGACTCATGCTAACAAGTTGAAAGACTAGGCAGTTTTAGCTATCTCCAAAGATTGAAATAACAGACACTACTCTTGTATAACACATTTGAACAAAAAATCAGCTGCAAAGCTATTGTGGTTTACTTTGACCATTTCAAAACCAATCCCAAGCCCACCTCCAAGTATAAGCCCTATAGAGTTGTATTCGGGAGGCATATAATATAATCAGAACAAATTTATGCCTCACATAACTTTATGGTGGGCTTATATATTCTGGGGGGGGGTGCTTAATTTCAGAGGACTTTTAAACTGGGGCTTGTAGTCAGTCTGAGCACTTGCTTGTCTTGAGTTTAGATGGTATGTCTGTATTTGTGGAAGAAACCATTGAACCACTTTCTTTTTCTATTTTCTTTATTTTTCTGTGGCAATAAGCTGTTTGCTTACACATTTTCTTTTCATAGAAAAAAGGGTGAGGGGGTTGGGGGGTGGAGGTTGGAGCAAAGCCAAAAATACTTGTACTTGAAATAAAGACAAACCCTCTGATACTGGCACTTACAGATCTACACGTTTTTATCTTTGTAAGAACATTTTTATACGATCACCACGGCTCAGATTTTGCCAAAATTTTAAGCAAATAATGTTTGGGAAAAATTAAAAATAACCCCGGGTTCAGCCAAAGGCTACTGATTCTTATAGAATGGAATGCGTAAATAGATTCAAGAACGTTCATTGTATTTGACTTTAATAGAGTGTGACCAGTGTTGTTCACAACCAATTCACTCCTCCACAGGTGCTGAAGCAATCCCCAAACCCCAACAGTTGCCATCGTCTTGAGCATGTTGGCCTTTGCACGGAAGAACTCATAGCTCGTGCTGCCAAATGGAACATTGCCTTGTCCTTCTTGGTTGCTTATCTATACGTCTATGCAAAACCACTCACAGAAAACATCTTAGGTGCAGAGCGCACAAACCGCTGGGCGCCGTTGTCCCTGGCAACTAAACATGGCCTCCAGTGGACAATTCATACTGACGACCCATTTCTACCCGGCCTGCCGTCGCCATTTGCCAACATGAAGACAGCAGTTACCCGTACTCAAGAGGGCGATGAGCAGACCGTGTATGGACGCGAGTACCAGGTTGGTGTCGAGGAGGTGCTGAAAGCCTACACCATCAACGCTGCCTGGCAGATCAGAAAGGAGAAAGAATTGGGGAGTCTGGAGGTGGGGAAAAAGGCAGATCTAGTGATTCTGTCACAAAACCCAACCAAAGTTGATCCATTTAAGCTGGAAGAGATCGAGGTTATCAATACATATCTGAATGGCCGTAGTAACGATCTGCACTCGTAGCTTAAACCTTTCCTTAAATGGATCAGTTTATAAACTGGACTTTAGTAAGGCTTCTGACTCGGTCTCATATTAGCTCGTGTGCAACAAGCCGAAGACCTATGGTGTCAACACTTGTTATAAATTGGATAATTAGTTCCTAAACCGTAAGCAGAGGGTGGTCGTAGACGGATTGACTACGGAGCTTGAGAGCATTAACAGAGGCGTACACCAAAAGACTGTTTTGGGTACATTTCTATTCTCTTCTATGGCGAATGAAATTGTAGCGGTCAATCCAATAAATACTTTTCTCATTAAGTTTTTCCGACAATATTATTTGAAGCACCCCAATCAGACCAAACGCTGAAGATCCTTCCATAAGCGAGGTCCCGAATATGAAGAGTAGGTCCAGTGAGAAAACCGGCTAAGGTTAAACTTTAGTAAAACGTGGGAGATGGTTGTCAGGGAACTTCAGGGGGAGGACAAAGAAACCCCTTCCGGATGCTTTGTCAGACATAGGAAGAAAGAGCGAACTGAAACTCTTAAAAGTAACCTTAAATGAGCACCCGTGTAACCGTGACACTCATTTCGATCATATACTTGCAGCAAAAATTAACCTTGTATCTGTAACTGTATATTTTTGTGCGAAACACAAAACTGGTTGTGAAGCACTGGAAAGTCACCAGTCTAATTAACAGTATAACAATGACTAGTTTAAGCAAAGTCTTTGATGTTAATTCGCTTTGTTTAAAAGCTCTTGAAACTGTCCACCGAGGGAGCATTTCTATTTTTGTCAGCTAGATTGTTCCGCTCAGGAATGGTTCGAGAGAGAAATGAGGATTGGTAACAGTTTTTGTAGGCTCTCACGATTCTGAAGCCATCGCTAGCCTCTACAGTCTAAGAGTTTGTAAATCCTACGATATCTTTATGGGCAGTCATAAAGCCTGTGTCTCAAATTGTGTGCACCTGGACGATCGAAAAAGACCGAGACGACTGGGATGGCTGCAATCGCTTGTACAGAAAAAAATTTTATCCGGAAGACCAAAACGATCGCGAGATCTAGAGATCGTGAATATTTTGTCTGGCGACCGGGAAACTGATCTCACAATGCACCGTACATTCCCCAGTGTGCTCCAAAAATTGCTGCGTCAACAGTTTTTTTTAAACAGAGAACGTTTATGGAGTGCAGAAATTCGACTGTGTTGCAACACATTACGTCATGACTGTCCTATTCGTTCGGTGACTGATTTCTGGAAAAAAATTGATGACAAGTCAGTTATGATAGGTTCCAAGCTTTTCTGACTTCTCTCTTCTGAAATATTTTCCGAACCAAAAATTTGTCAGCTTTTCTCTCTTCTCCTTTGAACAGCCACACCAAGCAAGAAAGAGGCAACGAGGTTCACACTTTGATTTTCAGCCGCCATTTCGAAAGTGAACTACGCGCCAAAAGATTGTTGTCGGCCTGATTCAGAATACTTCTACGAGAGGAACGCGCAGCGAGTGCCTGGAAGACTATATGAAAATCACAAATGCATAAGGGTGATCCCGGTCGCCCCGATCACTTCAAAAATATTAGAGAAGGCCAGGGCGATCGGGACGACCCAAACGATTATATAGATATCAGACTTCAGCAAGAATGCAGCCTCTGACAGATGAGCGGGGATTGCGGCGAAGGGGGAACGTTTGCAAATCTGCCTGGAGCGGAAAATCAGTTGCTGGTTGTAACTATTCACTTCTCTACTGAGTTTTTCTTACGTTTATTAAGAAGAAGTTTGACTTAAGCGAGGTTCAAACAGTTTTGAGGACCTTGCTGGCCAAATTTAATTTTACAATATAATCTAGAATTAAGCACCGGCGAGTATCGGCGAATTTGTTTTCAGTTAGTCGATTGTGCTTGTAAGATCAAAATGATTGCGATTTTAAAAAATAACTATTTCGTAAATCGTACGTTCTAATGGCTTTTACCTTGCTTTTACACGATTCAGAATATTGGTGCTAGTGCGAAAACATGGCAAAATTGTTAATTTAACAGTCTTAGTTACTCATGTAACCACTCCCCAAACAAACCTGCACACTCAACATTATCCAGGTACTGTACCGATTGAAAAACGGCTGGCAAGAATTTGGGGCTACATAAAACAGCCAATGAAATTAGGCATATTTTTTTAAATGTTGCTTTGAGCCCTGTAGCTTCGGTAGCGCATTTCTGGTTTGAGTTTCCTACCCGAGATTAAGGGCCGGCGCTATTACACGGACAACTTCAGCCCGGTTTGAAATATCAGCACTATCTCTTCAGGGAAAGGTTAATATCAACAAGTTTTCATTTACGCGATGGACGTTTCAGCCCGGGCTGAAATTCGCAATGTTGGCCCTCATTTGAATAAATGAATGGGGGTCACGTGACCAACCACTGTCTTGACATCGCGTTTTAGCAGTAAGGCTCTATTCTGAGAACGAAGTATTCCATTGGTCATTGAACAATAACATTAACAATACCTGACACTTTTTAACAATACGCTATTGTATGTTCTTTACGTATGGTTAGTTTAAGAATAAAAGTTTTGGTTATTTGTATCGTGTTTTTATCCAATGGGATCTTTCGCTTTCAGAGTAGAGGGCGACTCCGTTTTAGTAATAAGTTTGTAGTTTTTAAAAACCCAGCAAAGTCGGTTTTCAGGTAAATCATTAAAAAATTTACCTCAGCTAGTTTGAATTCTCTTACGTGAAAGGGATAGGACTAGATTGAATAACACCTGAACTTTTTATTGATTAAGGTTTCTAGCGCAGAGGGACAATTCATGAGTAGTGAATCGACAAACATGACAGTAACCCAGAGGCAAACATTAAACCTGTGTCTATTGTTTGATGTCTGCAGTACAAGTGCAAAACCTCCATCAAACCTCTCCCAACAAAAATGGAAGGAAAAGTATCACCAAACTACACAGAGAGCTGTTGCAAAGGTGATTGTCTGGTAATACACATTTTTCGAATTACCAATTGCCACTGATTACAATGACTTAGACTCGTACCCAGTCGCTTTTTGGCGGCGGAAGACAGGTGACGCAGAGGGTTCTGGGAAGGAGATGAGGGGGGCGCAAAAATGGGTTATGGGAAAGATGACTATAGACTCGTGTTGCATTGTTAACTTCGACTTGCTGTTAAATATATAACTACAGAAAGCGTTGTTGGAAAGGCTACTGTCTGGGAATACTCATTTTTCGAACTATCAATAAACCAGTTTGGCATTTCAGAAATACATGCGCGCGTTTGGGTAAAATAAAGTATTCATGAACCTTAACAAAGGAACCTTAATGACTTCTCATTCTGCTTCATTGCGTTCCTTTGTTTAAACTTCATGAATTTCACATTTTATCCCGACGCGCGCATGTATTTCCGAAACGCCGAACTGGCTTATTGCCATCGATTACAATGACTTCGACTCGTACTCAGGCCCCTTTTTGGTGGTGGAAGAGGTGACACAGAGGATTCTGGGAAGGAGATGAGGGGCATGCAAAAAGGATTATGGAAAGGATGACTATAGACTCATGTTGCAGTGGTATCTTCGACTTGCTGTCAAATATTCATTAGTTCTAATGTGGATATCAGCTGTTCACAGCTCTCTACATTTCTCGTCAGTATTTATGCGGATTCAACACCAAGTCGAGGCTTACCCTGCAGGGAATAAGTCTGTTGTCATTGTAGTCAGCGGCAATTGTAACTACTGGTAATTCGAAAAAGGTCTAGTTTTCTCTCTCGGCAATTTAAAGCGACACTAGCACCGCTAAAGCAGATCAATCTCTGGTGGTTTTCATAAATTTATTCCAATCAACTCATTTGTCTACACGTTAAGGCCCGGGAAGGCGGTAGTGGTATAATCAGAGTTGGGGGAGAAGAAAAGTATTCTACATGTTTTGTTTTATTACCATATTTTGTACATAAATGTATTTGACAGGTGAATAATTACAGAATCCTGTTACACGCTTTTTTATAAGAACCAGCAACTTTCGGTTCAGCCTGGGCTGCACCGGCTGTTCTTAATTTTTTGGCGATTTCAGCCTCATACTGTTCTTAAATTGTTCTTATTTCCTGATACTTTTAAACAGTGAATTAGCTGCCTTGAACATTACATGTAAAACGGCACTAAGAAATATGTGTTTCAAACTGTCAATACAGCATTCGCGAACGTGACGAGCTTCCAGCGCCGGATGACCAAACTAAATTTTAACAAGCTTTGTTTTCATGTATATCTCAATCTGTGTACAAGTTTGAATAAGTTTCTTAAATTTTTCTGATCCAAATTTCAGCCTGGTGATTGTTCTTAGCTTGTTCTTATATTTTTGGGCAATTCTCAGTCTGGATGTTCTTATAAAGTTTGTTCTTATGAAAAAAAGCGTGTAACTAACTATGTATGTATGCATGTATGCATGCCCTGGGACGTTGTTGAGCCCTTTTGAGTTGAAATTAAACATATATGTTCATAGTTTGGTCTGACATCGACTGTCTTTTCCGGCCGAAACTGTGGGGATACGCCCTATAGCGCATAGCGTACGAGAGAAAGTTCGATTTAATGAAGGTGGGAAAAAATTCGGTGTAAAATTTAGAAATGGATGGGAAATCGCACAATCTGGAATGAAGACGGTTAAGGGACCGCTTTGCGTTGCGTCGGCGCAGCGGCGTTCCTTCCCCCGTTCATCGCCAAAAATATTGAGGAGTACCCCCTCCAGAGCGTGAATGAAATTATCTCAACAACCGAAAGCGTTTGTTAATGCTAGCAAGTCTTCATGGATGCTATGAATTTTCCTGACGACGTGATAATCCAGAAACGCCTGTTGGAGAAGTAAGTTTCGTCCTGTTTCTTGAAGTATGTTTTGCGACCGTCTCTACCATAACACACGTAGAAGCGTTCCATGAACTGTTCAGGCGCTGTCGGCGAGTTGAGGTCCTCCGTAAATACATCAACACCGTGAAATGTGGCGCGTGACAGGTAATGCTCGTGGTACGGCTGGAAGAGAGGACTGTCCCATGTCAGTGTCACGCTACACAACACGAACACTGCCAAGAGGCAGTACAGCGAGATCGACGGAGAAGCCAGCATGGGCTGGAGACAGTACTTTGTCACGCCACTTGCAGCGGCGGTTGTGACACGGTAACTTGATCCCTGTTGATAAAAAAGTAAAGAAACACTAGTGATTGAAGCTAGCCTGCGTACTAAGCGCAAAACAGAAGGGGGAAAGGAGGGGAGGGGAAGGGAAACACGGGAGCTCCTTCCCTTTTCCCCAAACTCCCTCTTCCGTCCCCCTCCCGACACACACACACGCACTCCCCTTCACTTTCCCTCTTGCACTTGCTGCGCATGCTACATTGAAGCATGCGCATGAGCTGCTAACACTTCTAACTTTTAGGGAAGATGCTGGGGGTGGGGATTGATTTTCTTGTTCAAAATCTTAGATGAGGTGTTCCGTCCAAGCCTTAAAACCCTGACCCAGTATTTCAGAGTTCAGATTCAAAAGTTCAAATTTTCTTCATACTATTAGCTCGGACCATCAATTTCGTTCAATGCCGCCCCTATTTCATACCAGGCACACAGTCCGGTTGGTGTAATCAATTCAAAACACACATAAAGACAGAAAGAAGGTTGCCCAAAGTTCAACCCTCGGCCAGGCGGGGGGGGGGGGGTTCTACCCGTCACCCGTCTTGGTTCAGAGGTTGGCAGTGAGAGATCGTACCGATTGGGCCAACTGTCCACACACGAATTGTGTTTCGCCGCTTTCAGTTGCCGAGTTCGGCTTGAATCATTTGTTTTACTGCTGGATGTCTTCGCTCAAAAACGATAACGGACTATTTCTAGAAAACTTCGAACAAGAATTCGTTTTCAAAAAAGATCCGTTTCGGTCAGTAACGAGCTAAGTCCATTCCAGGTGTTCCTACGGAGGAAACGCAAAAACGCAACCACTGCAAAGCCTGCATTGTAATGCAACGAGTCCGCGAGCTAGCTTAGACACATTATTATGAAAGTTTGGAATCTTAATATAAAGAATACTTTCATGGAGAATTGAAACAAATGTTAAATATTTGATTATTTTATCTTAGTTGAAAAGAATGAATCATGTCAATCATTAAAAGTTAAAAAGAAAAAGAAACGACTGAAGAATGTAAAAAACCAATAAAGGAATAGCGAGGGAAAAGTCTCAAGAATAAATAGCTTACAAAACAATGATAAAAACATTGGACGAATTGTTAAATTACTCTCAATTTGTATAACTAAAATTTCTTAAAAAACTTTGGCCAGACAGGCTGGGTCAGGTTAACACCGGCTGAAACGCCAAATGTTGAATTAATTTTAAAATTTGGTACTAAGCCTTACCGTCTAAGAAAAACTGTTTTGAATCCTGATGTTATTCAGACAAAAGTAAGCTCGAGTCATTTTTTAAAAAAGAAAAGATCTTTATAATACTAAGTTAACTGCAGCTGAAAATAAAAGAAACCATTGGCTATAAACCATATGTTGAAACGATCAGTCACTGCCAGAATTACACAAAAGCTACTGCGTTCCTGACGATACTTGTAGATTAATTTCTTACCGTTTAAAACTAGACTGCGAGCAGTCCCTATTTTTTCTCTTGAGTTCGTCGAGCCGCGAAAAGACATCGCGAATGCTGGAGCGCGGAAACCTAGGCGTTCGCGATGTTTTCGCGGCTCGACGAACTCAGAGAAAAATAGGGACTGCTCGCAGTCTATTTAAAACGAACATTTTGACAGGCTTTAAAGTTAGCCCGCCTGGTTAGGAAGAACGTATTTAATTGGATAGAATACGACTTGAGATAGAGAAGTAATATTATACTAGCCGTAAAATAACTTACCATTAGTGTGACAATAAAGGTTTAAGAAAACTGAACTACTATATCATGGTACACCAGGCACATGTGATGTCTGCTAAGTGTTTAACTTTAATTTGTTTTAGTCTAATTCCGTCAGTCAATTATTTTGCAAGCAAAACATTAGATTGTCGTTGAGATTAAGGAAATATATTCGTGAAGAACCAGGCTTTGTACTTACTACTGTATTATATTATCATATTGTTTGAGTAAGCTGATGCTTTTCACAGAAAAGCGTTTGTTTCGCTTTCATATTTTTGAATTACTAAAACTTGCTATGCGCAAGCGTGTCATAAAGTATAAGACATAATGAACAACGCAACTCGACCGAAAAATTCTACGCCAAAGAGAAGGTTATTTTTTACTCACCGAATCAAGTACAAATTCATTTTTGTTATATAACTTTTAAGGAAATTAATTATTAAAGCTGCAGGTATTGTAATGTTTGAAATCGATCGAACAACATAACATACCTTGTGAGGCGGAAGCGGCGAGTTCGACCGATATAAATGCATTTCGTAGTTATATGAAACACTCAAAATGTTCAACTCACATTAGGCTACACTAGCTTTGAACAGAATTCCGTAAAATGCATTCAGATGCAAAGTTTTGATGTCACCTAGGAAATGTGCTTCACAATTGTTGTGTCGTAGTGTCAAAAAAAGTTAGACTCGTAATTTCTTTCAAGGATGTAAAACTTGAATAATGAACTTCCACAAAAGAATTAATGGAATATCCTCTGGCAAAGCATATTGTGTTCTTCACCTGTCCGAATTAAGCTGGCATATCCTCACCCCCACCCCGTTGGTCAACAGGACCAATTGTATGTATTTACATAAAAATCATTCCCACCAGTTACAATAAGAACCACCCAAGGCCTGCGCTGAGGTAATTATTACTTTGCGATTTAGCTAAGCTGTCAAACTCAACTCACCTTTTTGCCGAAGCCGTGCGCTGTTTGCGGATCCAAGAAACTTTTTGAGTGAGCTGAGTTCGCTCGCGGTTAATGTTAGTCGTACGATTTCAAAGGCTTTCCATGTTCTACATTTCAGATGCACTTGAATTGTTTATATGAAGTTTGATGCATTGAATATTTTCCAGTGAGTCATCTTTGTGTTTTTGTGAGAGGAAACTGCCATACAATACTTTTGAAAGCGAAAGCAGTTTGTCGTAAGTTTAGAACACTGCGGTCATTATTTTGACGACTTCGAACAAGGTCGGTGTATAACTTTCAGTTTGAGAAACCCGCCGACGGAAACGTAGATGTTAAACGCTGCAACTAGACAAAAACAGTGAGAGTTTTTATAAAGTTACAAAAACACTCGCTTGAATTGACGGATCAATAAGGTTATTTTGAAATGCTAACTGCTTGTCGGTTCGCCATTGGCTGGTAGTTAAGGTGCATAACTTGGAATCGCGCTGGAAACCCCAAAACACCTGCTGCGCTCTTACAGCCAACGCGAAAAACACTCAAGTGCCCACATTATTATTATATCATAAGCAAACTATAAAATGCAGAGATGGTAAATTTCCGCCACTCGAGTCTCGATCATAGCCATTCAAGAGAGCGTGGGATACGTTAATTACAAAATTTTATGACTGGCTCAAGTCCAAATATGGTGTAAACTGGGGCTCCTGTTGTGTCAGAATTAAACAGATAAATAAATTCACAAAAAATCGAAATAACAGTTCAAGCTCATAAAAATAAGCTTTGTACCTTGATGTGAGGTATCATTTATATTAGTTATAAGTTACGTTCAGATAAAATCTCCCAGTGTTATGGCACTCTAGAATGTTGCTAACGGATTTCTATGAAATGTTTGGAAAATGGTTGGTTGTAAAAGCTTGCGCGTATTTTTTTTTGCTCAGATAAGTTTGGCTGAATCGATATTTATTTCCTTATTATTATTGTTATTACATATTTTTTTATTGTTATCATTTTGAAATTAGTTAATGTCTTAGTTGCTGAAAGTTCAAAAGGATTTCCACTTTTTTACTTTACTGACCAATATTTTCGAGGTTCACTTAGGCTTAGAATGACGCGAAGAAATGCAAAGAAAAGATAAACTAGAGAAAGAAAAATAGTGTTTTGCTTTTTGTTGAAATCATGCCACGTGTTTAATTAAGATTCCTTTTGCCACCTTAGCTTATCGCTACATGCAATTTTACAGACGTCATGCAATCGTGCAATATGACGCATACTGGGTCGTCTCCTTGTTTTTACTTCGCGAGAGTAATTCGTGCGACCACTACTGTAATATTTGTACAGTTGCTTACGTTGGTTTTGGCTGGATAGTTATTACAAAATGCTCCCCTGGAGATTGTGTTATCCCCCTTTTTACTGTAAACTCCTTCAGTTTTTAAGAGAACTGTTATTTCCAAGTTCAGACAATATTTTTTTTATTGTTTAGTCATGTTTACACAGCTCTAGGCATCTGTATAGCTTGCCCACGGCAGGTAAACGAGTCCTGTCCTCAAATTAAAAAAACTTGATAATGAGAATAATATTGAAATAGGGCACAAAATATAAACTGACACACATAATTTATTCTTTTACCAAACGCATGCAGCAGGCCAATGACACATCATTCCTGCTATTAGGTATATGGGGTGGGGGAATCTTATCCCGGCTTTATCAGAATTTCCTCACAACTAGATCAGATTGCAACGATATCTCAGTTTCAGTTTGACGGAAATAAAAGGCAAATTTTGAATCATAACATTTTTGCACTATAGTTTTTTCAATATCCTTTTGTATTTTAAGGAGAGAGTAGTCCAAGCTTTCTCCGACTTAGTGAGTGTTTTCGAAACAGAGTTAGAGTTCAGTTTCATTCGCCAGCTCTAGTCTAAGGGCGTGTTCGATTGACTCTATTCCGGAATAGGAATAAACAGAACAAAAACTTTGTTCAATCTTTTTAGCCACAATTCCTGCAAAGTTAGAAGAAAAATACAACTGAGTTAAATCTCTCGCTCCTGTCGTTACTTTTAACTAGATATTTGGTTGTTCTGCGAATCAGGAGAGAGTTTTGAAATTTTATTCTTCATCCGGAATAGACGGAATAGGGTCAATGGAGTGCACCCTAAGTCAGGGACAGACAGTTACACGTTTTTTTTTTTTAATAAGAACCAGTAACTTTCATCTCAGCCTGGGCTGTTCTGAATTTTTTGGTTGCCTAGTTGCCGGGAACAATAGCTGTAAAGCGGCACTTAGAAACGTGTGTTTGAAACTATCGTTACAGCGTTTGCGAACGTGACGAGCTTGTTTATCACTCTTCTAGCGCCCGATGGCGACGACCGCCAAGCTAAATTCTGACTAGACTGCAAAACAGTCCCTTCCTTCGCCAGAAGTCCGAAAAGCGGGGTTTTCCAGCGAGTTCTGATGCGCGGTCGTGAAATGGGAGAACGGGGCGAGGAAGGAGTCGCGCGGCCAGGGGAAAAGGGAAATGGGGAGAGA
>JAOBRG010263871.1:0-16358 GCA_027574985.1 Umimayanthus nakama | reverse complement strand
GCGTCTATCGAGATTTAGATGCACGCTCGCGCCATACAAAAAGCGCGCGAAAAATTGCCAGCTATGTTCTAATACTTATTGGGCTTCGAGCAAATGGGCCCTGGTCTAAAGTGATAAACACAACATTGGAGCAAATATCCCTATTTGTTATTTTCTCTATTTTCGCGTCCACTTCGTAGCCCGAGAACAAGTACAAAAATTTTTTACAATGTCTCCAATTTCTATGATGATTCACTAAACATATTTAATGTGTTAAAAATAATGGGGTCTTTTGTAATACATCAGGGACACTAACATTCACTTCATTCAGAGCTCAATGAGGCAGTTCGTGTTTTTCAAAAAGCGCCGCGTATCGTGGAGTTTAATGCAAATAATGGTTTGCCGTAAGCCTGCTCAGTATTTTGCGTTTCAAAAATTTTGGTATTTTTACAAAAAGGTGATTTTTACTGCATTTCGTTTCAAGTTATAACATCACCTTACGAAACTCTTTGACCTTCAACTAAGAATTCTCCGCTATCGCCAAAGATGAAGATGGTAATAATTCTAATATTTACCTCTACTAATAATAAAAGTACTATTAATACTTCGAATAAATAATAATAAATAACTTTATATACGTCTCAAAGTATCTAGCCATGGGACTAATTGGGGAGACGGCACAGATCTCGGCGTTAAGGCTGATGTTACGGAGGGAGGAAAACCGGAAAAACCGGAGAACCCGGAGAAAAACCCTCGAAGTCAGATTCAGCCCACATACGAATCCCAGGGTTAGAACCCGGGTCTGTAGAGGTGGGAGGCGCGAATGCTAACCACTCGACCAACCTGATAATAACAATAAAAATAACAAAAATAATGATAAACAAAAACAAACCAAAAATAATAATAAGCAAAACAACAACAGTTATTAATAATTGTAGTAGCATATAGAAACTTTCCTCGATTACACTTTTATCAATCGAAATATGAAGTCGGGTTAGCTACGGCTAACCAAACAATCAAACAAACGTTTGGTCAATCAGTTAATTGTGTATAAAAGCACAAGCTACAAACCCTAGCTTTATTTTCTCAAAGTTCTCTTACCACGTTGTATTTGTACCACCACACTCCATCATAGCTGTACGTTACAGTATATGCGGTGACCCACTGGTCAGCGTCCTGTCGACCTTGTGTGGAAATCCTCCTGATCTGCGCAAATGAACCAAAATCAACCTGGAGAAACTGATGGATGTTGTTGTACTTAGCAGACCAGGCGCCAGTGCGTCCACCGCCGGGGTGGAAATGTAACCTGGCATTTGCTGCCCTGTGAGCAACGTTCCAGATTGACGAGGCTGTGATAAATCGATCGTGTATTGCCCCGCTCTGCATTCCAAGTGCCGCCATGCATTTGGGCATTGGAATTGGGACAAATCCTATAGGTCAATTGAAAGTACACAGTTAGGGTGTTGCTTGCTCTTCAAGTTAAGCATTTTTGTGAATTAAGGTATGTGAAATAAACCTTATATATGAACTACGGTGAGGGATGGATTTGAGAAAATAGTCGCAGTTTTAACTGCTGAAAAAATGGTTTAACACAGGCAATCAACAACTGATGGCCTTCTACCAACGAAGAAATAGAAAAAAGATTTGCACGTGCCTTTAGTTCTGCACTGTTAAAACTGTCGGTAGGTAGAAATTGTCATCTACGATCGAGTTCCATCGCGAGAGAATACTTATCAGTTAATCTAACAGGGTTGTTTCCTTTGGCCAGAGCAAAATTCCGGGATTTTTCCTGGTATTTTTCAGGTCTGTGGAGCTTTGACAAGGTCCTTGTATACGTTATATTCCCCTTTTAAACACACAAATTCCTTCATTTGACACACTTTGATCTGCCTTAATGATAAAAAAAATAACGCGAATACAAAAAAAAGTCTGCGTTCAGTATCCCTCGACAACTTTGAACAAAGTGTTTACTTCATAGACTAACGTTATGTCCAAAAACTAATCCGAATCCGCAATAGTTATACTAGGTGGACCGCAGACTTAAAATTCAACAATTTTTCGAAGTTAACACCAGTGAAAAACTGCTGTTCTTCAAGAAATCCAACGCCTTGACTGAAAAAAGGCCAGGCTTTCTATGTAGCGTGGAAACAGTTATCTAAGCAACCTTTAACTTGAGTTTGATCGTTTAAGTGCTACTACTTTTTTTATGTTTATCTTGACAAATTCACAACATAAACAACGGCGTACATGTTAAGGATCAAGAGGTTCCAGTGTTCCAGCTCTATATGCAAACAGAGCATCCAATCAAACAAATGATAACCGAGACAAGGATGATTACCTGAGACACAGCCGTAGAGTTCTGCTCTCAGCGATATGTGCTTGTGCCAGGCAGTGGGCTGAATGCGAATGAACCGAGCAATGATCGGTTCGGGAAGACGGTTAATAACCACTCCATTGCGGTTTTTGTTTGCTTGGAACACCTGCAATTATATCCACGTTTGCTTTTAGCGGATACCAGTTTTAATCAATAACTTGTCAACTGAGCCACTTGGCTAAGAAAAGAGGACAAACCTACAGATGTTATTCATAAGTGTAGTGATAGTAGCAACAAAAGTAACAGCATTGGTAATAAAAATGCTACTAGTAATAAAAATGATAATAGTAACAGTAGTAAATGGTAATAGTAGCAGTATAACAATATCGTATTACTTCGAATAAATGCCCCAGCATTTGTTAAATTTTTCAGGACTGGAGGGCAGCGTCAACTTAAAACAACAGTATTGACTCTGTTTTACTTAAAAGTTGGGTAACATTCACTCAGCATTGTTCTTTACCTAAAATGCTTACAAAATAGACACCTTCTATTTGAAGGGGGCGTGTTTTCAGTATTTTGTTCTCAGACTGCGGCGTTTATTTGAGGGCGGCGTCTATTCGAAGTAATACAGCAATTTAAATTTAAATAGTAATAGTGAAAGTGATCAATAGTAATAGTCATTAACGGTAACAGTAACTGTGGTGGAAAAAGTAACGGTATTCATTGCTTATTGTACAGATTTGTAAAATACCAAAACTATCAATCAATTAGTTGTTGGTATTAGCGTTAATGCTAGAGGTGGTGGTAAAAGTATTTCCAAAGATAATAGTAATGGTACTGCTAAAGGTAACGGTTTTGGTATTGTAATTATAGCTGTAATCCTAGGGCTAGTGGTAACGGTAATGGCAATACACAAAGCCATAGTTTTGTAAAAGGTAATGGTAGTGGTAATAGTTCTGGTAATGCCAATGCCAAAAGTAAAGGTATTGCTAAAGCTAATGGTAACAGTTAAATTTCTGGTAACGTCAATTAATGTTGATAGTATTAGTAAAAATAGAAGAAATGACAATAGCTTTGGTAATGATGATGGTAACAATAATACAAACTGTAGTAGTGATGGTAACGACAACAGCTCAGGTAAACTAAGATAACTGTAGAGGTTACCCTACCTTTCCCTTCAGGTAAGGATAGAAGTACCCTCCGTCTTGACTGTGGAACAGCTTGTAGCTCTTAACCCACTGGTCAGCGTCCGCTCTCCCCTGAGTACCTACTTCAGTAACCTTGACAACGGATCCAGCGTCCATTTGGAACCACTGACCATTGTCGTTGTATCTGGCTGACCAACCACCTGTCCGCTTCCCAGTCACAGTGAAGTTCAGTCTTCCATTAGCAGCGCGATGGTTATGATCCCAGTTTGTCGATGAAGCAATCGCTGAATCTGGGATTTTTCCGTTTTCCATTCCAAGTGGGTAATGACATTTGTGTGCCACTGGGTGTACTGCAATTGCTGAGAGAAAAGCACCATATTTCAGTTATCGTCTTCTCTTCTCTTCTCAAAAACGTTATTTCTAAGTTATTACTCATTAGGACTAGTTCTTTATACTACTTAGTCAGAAAACTTGGCATCATATTCCTTTACGTTTTCGTTCTGTTTTACTTTCCATGCAATGTTTCTTTTGCTGTTGTGAGGCGCAATGGATTTTGATTTCTAATTTGTTGTCATTATCATCATCATCATCATCATCAAGAACAGTGTTGGGCATGAACGGGTTTGAGGAGTTGTTGCTAGTGACATGGATGAGAAAATGCAATTTTTCCAAAAGCAAGAGTCCCATTTAAAGTGTCAAATTTTTACGTATAGTTTGCTTTAAAAAGAGTACAGCTCGTTGTTGTAAACGCTTGTTTACAATACAAGAGAAGCCATAACTAGCTGTGAAATACTGGTAGTGTATCTAGATTAGAATAAACAATCTGGTAGCGTTTGCCTGCACATGCATTATCAAACAGAGATCTCGCTCTTGGTACCAGGAGTCCTAACAGGGGCAAGACGGGCACAGCGAGTGAACAATAAATGCCGATTGGGCGAACAAGAAATCTAAGCCAGTGTTTTACAAACATTTCCATAACAGAAAATATTTTAACCAATTTTTGTGGTTCGAGGGGATCAATCTTGTAATGGTTCGGCTCTAATTTTGAACTCATCTGAAACTGTATGATGACGATGACATTGCTATCACACAGCCGGAGACAAAAAAAGAAAGAACTAACATGTTCAACTTTATAACCCAATTTTCAGTTAAACGTATTGAAATCGCGCGAGAAGAAAAACTTTGTCTGGAGCTTATGATCACCAAATGTCAGAGGTTGAACATTTATCATTGAAATCTCTTTATTTTGTTTCCGTACTAACCACCACAACATCCAAACACCGGTTAATGTATTGTTTTCAAAAACTTGAAGGGTTCTTAAATATTTACAATCTTTCACTCGCCAACTCACTACATTTAAAGTAAAGACTGAAAAAAGAAATTCTTTTATAAGTTTGTTCTAGTTTAAAAGGTACACTATACTTAAGTCAGAAAGAATCATCCTTTTTTGTTTTCAGTGAGAAGCATGTAGACAAAAAGAGACTAGATTCGGCCGTAAAACTTGACAAAGTTTATAAAGCGCTCTTACACAAAATAAAATAACATAATTATCATATTTAATAAGAATTTTCTAATAACTCAATTTTATATACAACTCTCTAATTCGACGTTTAAGGGTAGCTTTGATCCGTTTACTCCTTGGTTTAAAGAAGTTACACCGGCACTATCTACATTGTGTTTTATATTAAAGTTGTCTCAACTATTTAATCTGCTTAATACCTTGAACAAAGATAATTCTAATAGACCATTTTGTTAACCGTGTTTTTGCTAGACTCCGGCATTCCTTTGTGTGGCTTAATGCAATGTTTAAGTTGAATTAACGAGCCAAAATTTGACCGAATGATGTCTTTTAACACCCAAAAAGGAATAGATCTAGCAAAAACTTGCGTTAGCAAAATAATGCGTGATGAATCTGAATGAGTGCGTTGGCCACAAACGAATGACCGCAGAGTGCTCTATAATAGACTATATTTATACATGTATACAAATAGATCACTTCCGTTGCAGAATCAAGTTCCCGCGTCTTTAAGAAACGCTGTGCTCTTCAATGACTTTTGCCCATCTTTTTAATGGTTAAAGTTCTGTTGACGGCCGATACATTATCAGTGCAACAGTTGTATTGCTTCACTGATGCCCGCAAACGACAACTATGGTTAAATTTTTTCCCTGGCCATTTCAATCACTTCATCTCAACCCAAGTTTCGAAACACCTAAACTGATAAGATCACAGCTGACCCCCGGCCAATAATCCTTTCAAAGTGCAAAGGAAATGGAAGCTTAGCAGTTGAAAAAAGTCAATTTATTTCTCTGTTGAAAGCCTCTAGTTTTGAAAAAAAAACCTTTTTGGTGTTGGCGAGTTTGCTGAACATGGGTTTGATAAAAGAGGGTTGATATGGTATACTTTTCGGGCTTTGATGTGTAGCTGACGTTTCAAAGGTTAGCCATTCGTCGGAGCAGTTGAACAATCAGTAAGTTATGAGTGACAATTAATGGGTGTAATATTGTGAGTTACGAGTGGTATAAGTATATTTCAGCCTAATAACGCAAAGCTGTTCGACAGGTAATAGTTACATATATACTGAACTGACAACAAGTTTAGCTAGAAGTAGAAACGTTGTCGTAGTTCTTGAGCCCTAAGGCGATTCTTACTCTTCTTCCTGTTACTGTTGTTGAGATTATATTCTAACCTTTAAAATCTCTAAAACTGTCTTAACTGAAAATGTGTTTAGCCTTAATTAGGACGAAACCTGTAGATTATGATCCAAATCTTTTATCGTAGGCAACGTGTTTCTGCTCAAAACCCCAGCTTTAGAACGGAACCTGTAGATCCAAATCTTTTATCCGAATTATCGTAGGCAATGTGTTTACGCTTAAAAACACAGCTTGAACATTCAAAGTTTATCTGAACTTTTATCTGAAGCTTTGTTGATGAAATCTATTCAATCTTAAACCTTCGCAGAAATTATTCGTCAACAAACAAGTAGTTTTATTATAGCAGAAACTAGTCATTCAGTCCCCCAGATTTGAACTAAAGGCCATGCGAATGGCTAGATACCTTTATCTCAAGTTGACTATTTATGGGACGCAGAAACAGTGACCGGTTTACGAGACTAGATCAGTTAAAAAGAAACCCCCTTTGATTAGGTTTGCTTGTGGACGATTGCCATGGTTATGGGAATATAGGCTTTATTAGTATAATTGGTTGAGTAGTAGTTTTACTATAGAAGAAACTAGTCATTCAGTTCCCCAGATTTGAACTAAAGGCCATGCGAATGTCTAGATACATTTGCCTCTAGTTTACTATTAATGGGACGCAGAAACAGTGACCGGTATACGAGACTGGATTAAAAAGGAACACCCTTTGATAACGTTTGCTTGTATTTATGGTAGAATAATTTAAAATAGCCGTTGTTAGTATAATTGGTTTCACTGGTTGAGTTGGTTAACAGAAACAACAAAGTACTTATGTTCACCAAATCATTAGAATATTATTTTTTCCCGTTACAGATATGCAGGTCATTCGTCCTGTTGTATATACATTTTCTGTGAGGTAACGAGCAACTGATGAACAATTTTGTTTTTATGACGAATCTTTTTGTGTAGGCGTCAGGAAAACGGAGGCGAACATACAAGTGAAACCCGTCATAGTATATACAAACATATACTGCTGCAGAATTTGTTCACGTTTAGAGACCCTTGGCACGTGGAGAGACAAGTGTATCCCGCCGCGTTTACTGACAGAGTTACCTGGTTAAAAAACGCTTATTGAATGTATCGCAGGCGTGCTTCATCTATAGTGGTAGCGTGTTTAATGAAACATCAAATAATAAAAAACACTAAGGTTATGGTGGTACCTTGCGAGAACACCGAGCTCGAGTCCACCCCGGGGTTCAATTGCGGTGGCGTGATCATATATTGACACTCAAGTTTTTACGCTACCACTTCCCCCCCTCCCTCCCCTAATAAATCTATCATATTCAGCAGTTTTCTTACTCCATTTGCGGCAAGTTTTAGTTATTACCCAACGTTTTCGTGTTTTACTTGCTATTGCGGCAAGCTTTATTCATTACTCAACGTTTTCGTGTTTTAATGCTGTAAAACACGAAAACTGGCGTTAGTCAGATTATACGGGAAGCTGCCGGATCATGCGTGACAGTATCCTTTTGAAACGCGATCATACCATGTAGTGAACATTGAGTCTTACTCCACAGCTTTTTGTGTATTTTTTTTCCTGGAACCGTTTGTAAACTAATATTTTCTTGTAAGCACTTGTTTTGCAAAAAAGACTATTTGCACAAAATATATCTTCTTTCACACAACAAACTAAGATCTCGCTAGATAAATTTATTCCAGCTCGAAGTGCCTTTATTAAACCAGTTATTGAGTTAAAGCTGTTAAAATATGTGCAGTGTAATTGTAAATCAGTGCCCAGACAGGGCGACTTCTTCAAACCATTTTGCTGGTTCCAGAATTCTTTTAAGGAACGCAAATGTCAGTTGAGCAAAAGTATCCCCTTTAAAATCATTTCAGTGTTAAAACGTACCTTTCAGTAATTTGTTGAATATGGTTTTCGAAGCTGAGCTCCACGGCATATTCTAGCGCCGCACCCATCTTGCAAGGTTTTGTATTGATTTTTTTCGAATTTCCTCGAATTTATCTTTAGTTGTACAAATCTAAAGTATTCCTGCATGTGCAGTCACTTCATAACTTGCTCAAGGAGAAGTCAAATTGACACCTCGCAATGAAATGAAACTATTTCTTTAATCAATATCAAGAAACGACCACGTATCAATTTCTTGTTTTAAAGTTAATTTCTTCTTTCCTGTAACACAATCCCGCGCAACTTACTCAAAAAGTACCCAACCCTGTGGTGGTATTTTAAAGTTCTGGCTCGTTTTTCGACAACTCCGATTAAAAATGATTCGTTGTTCTGGCGCCCAAACTCGTCACTTTCGCTGGTACAGAGATCACAGATCAAGTATCTTTTCTCAATGAACCGCAGTAAGCATTTCTGAATTTCTAAAACTTTTTTTCTACCGTTCCACTATACGCAGACTTTTAAACTGGTTCCGCAAGTTTCCTTTCGAAGTACAGGTCATTTTTAATCCACATTGAAGTTATCGTGAACAGCGATCTGTATACTTGGGAAACCAAAAAAAGCGAAAAAAAGAAAACAAACTAATTAAACCTCTAAAAGTATATTTCATAGAAATGAGTACATACCCTCGTAAATCAGGAAAGAACATCCAAGCCAAACGGCCAGAAAGTTAGCCACTTTCATGGCTGCTTTTTCTTGCCACGACCGGCCTCCAGCCAAACTCAGTTGAGAATGCAGTTCAGTTCGATTGAAACACTTTTTGTGCTCTACAACCTTTATAATATATTCACGTTGTAGGCCAATGATTTCTCAAACAAGTCACGAGCGCCTTCTCGGTTAGTTGGCCATCCATAAAATTAACCGATGCTCTTTTTTCTATGCTCTTTGTAATAATACATTAAAAACACATTTTTGCGTTATTTTCGGCTCTTGCGGACATAGTTAAAAGCCAAAAACAGAAAGTATTGTCTTTCCCAATGATGTGCTGTTTTCCAGCAAACATACCGAACCCATTTTGTTTCAAACAAAATGCGTGTAAATTTAAATGTGTTGCATGTGAACAGCTTTCAATGTATGCCAAGTATCCGGAAATAATTCAACAAATTGTTGATCGTGAAATGTGTCCTTAGGTATTCACATTTCTTAGGTAATTTAGTTCAAATCAAGTGCATGCAAACCTAGAATTTGGACAACTTGTTATCAATGGGCCCGTCTGGCTAGCAGTAGTTTGCTTTTTTGCTGTTTACACAACAGGCAAAAGTTTATTCAAAATAACTAAAATAGTTGTTTTCAATGCCCGAAGAGGTAAATATTGTAACAGTGCAATATAAGCTTCAATATCGAGTGCTCGCCATACGATTTTGCGCACACTGATTCACTGAAACATCAATTTGTCTTCAAACGTACAAACAAAAATAACTAAATATTCGGAGAAAATGGGACTCTGAATACTATATAAAGATCCATATTTGCTTTAGAAAATGGGAACAACTTAGCGTTCTTCACATTGCTGACAGAAAAGTTAAACGGCTTCCGAGACCAAACAGAAAAGACCGGGCGGAACATACCGGCAACCTTTCTATAAATACTTCGAGTGTTGTGTTGTGATAAATAGTTCGTAGATCTTGGAGAATCGTTCAGATTGCTTTGAAGTATCAACGGCTTTGAAGTGTTAAACGTGGAGCTCTGTTTTTCAGGCAAATGGGTTATGTGCAGAATCATCAACTAAATCAGTTACACACTTTTTTGTTTAACCAAGTGATTTCGCCTAAAGTTACTCTTGATATGGATCTTGTTTTTTCATAAAGATGTAACTGTTTACAAAGGGCTGAGGACTTAAGGCACCGTTTACGTTGGAACGGTTCAAACTTTCCATGTTCCATGTTCCATGTTCGCCGACGCAGAACTTTTTTTAACCTACTAAAACGCTAGTCTTCCAGACACTGAGCAATAGAACCCTCTGCTTTGGTTCTAGTTTGTATAGACTGCAAAAACGACTGGCTATATTTTTTGTATATGGAAGTGAATTGAGCTAGAATGTAAAATAGAATATTCATTATTTTGTGCTTCACTGGACGAATTGTGCTCTCACAAACAGGATATTATATTGTGCCTGTTCAAGTTTAGAAGGATTACCAAGTACCTATTGACAATCAACTGTTCAACAAAGTGTTTTATTAACCCTAGAAGGCATAAGGAAAAAATAGTCATAAGGATGGGGGGGGGCAATATGGCTGGTGCTTAATTGGTTTCCATAGCAACCAAATCAAAATAAATGACGTCACTGTGGCCGCCATCTTGGATTTTCGAAATTTCAGATTTTCAAATTGAAAACTGAAAACGGCGAGAAAACATTGTTTAGCGATGGGAATATACAAAATTATAAGAAATAAAAGGAATTTGTCAGTATTTAGGCAATATTAGTCGTATTTTTGGCAAAAAATTCCACGTTTTGTAGGCAACATACGGGTTGCGTGACTTATTATGATGACGTAATCAGTCGTGACGTCACCTAATTAGGGTCTAAAGATGTGTTCACTAATGAAGAACAGTTGTGCCAAAGCTTTTGGAAATTGGTCAAAAAATAAAAATTTTAAGCCAAAAAAATCGAGGGGGGGGGTCAGATTGAACCCCCCCCCCCTTATGCCTTCTAAGGTTAAAAGGATCTTTCACATGCAGACAAAATGTTTGGTCAAACAAAAACTATTAAAGGATCTGTTTGAAAAGGTAGAGGTTAAACTTTGAACTTTAACTGGAACATTGTTCACACAAGATAAAGAAGTTTTATTTTCTGCTCCGTTCTAGAAGTAGACATTTGCTGCGAAAAAGGCAAAGATGGAAGACCGCACACAATATCTGATGTGAACAAAGGCCAAGGCTTGATTGGAAACTGAGTAACTCACTGCACATTTTGGTGACTGGAAACTGAATAACTCATTAACATTGCACATTTAGGTGGCTTGAAACTGAGTCACTCATTGCACATTTAGGTGACTGGAATCTGAGTAACTCATTCACATTGCACATTTTGGTGACTGGAAACTGAGTAACTCATTACACATTTAGATGGCTTCAACTACGTATACATATAACTTTCCGTTTTGCTGCGCCAGTTAGTTTCCATTGCAATTTGACAGAACCTTAAATCATGCACGCTGTTTTAGCGTTGAACTGAACTTTACACAAAAAATGAAAAATTAGTCAGCGATTCTTATTTCTTTTTGTATCTTACTTCTTTCCACATCAAGGAACAGTTTTAAATAATTCTTTCATCAAGGTTTGGTGCCACCTTAAAGTTTCAAAAAAAGAAGCTGGCGTTAAAACCTTCGCTAAAAACTCCTTAAACACTTTCCTTGATACGAGAACGGTTTTGATTCAATATAAAAGGAGGTTCGCCCACTAACTTTTGTACAAAAAGCAGTCGAATGCCAAAAATGAAGTGTATTTCAAAAGACCCTGTTAAGTTGCCATGGAAACCAAACTGCTAAAAGGGGGTTCAAGTGTTGAAGAGATGAAAGGTTGTTGAAAAACTAACTGTCAATATGTAGCAGTAATCTTTCACCACAAATCAGTAAACCTTTTAGAACAATATTTGGCAACGATAGAAGAAAACTCGTTTCGACTACCACGCAAAGACGTGATTTGCGCAGTCCCAGAGGCGAAATAACCGCAATATCCAACAGGAATTTTTCTTTTGTCCTCACAAGTATGGGCTGACTCGATTAGTGCAAAATTCTTTATGGCTTTGTTTTGTTATCTTGAAACAGAAAAGCCTGGCATACAAATTGTGTACATGTGGGTAGCTGACACAACACTACCATCGTTAACTTTATCTTGTATCACTATCAGTAAACAATTAACACGGGTGTTGAAATGGAAGTTGAATGGAACTTTTAGCGTCACTGACAAACCGTTTGATATTTATTGGCAAGAAAACTTTCCCCTTTAAAAATACTCAAAGGTTTCGATTAACAACTGAGTAAATGAAATTACTTCTCTTTTCAGAAATTATACATCGACTATTTGACCAAGGAATTTTGTTAAAGAAATCATTTAAAAATGGAAGATTCAGGCAGTTAATCAGTCGATTTAAATCAATATAAACTAAGATAAGATCAAGAAGAAGATTAAACTTGCATTGATAGTCTTCAATACTTGCAAAAGTTGCTTAAAACTGAGACTGTTCTCAATTTCTTGTATGCGGAAAAGATAAGATTCTAATTGCGTGGGTAGATATGAATGAGTGACTTTGAAGACAGCAAGTCGTGTTATACCACAGTGAGCTCTTGTATTGATAACTGTTAAACAAATGAGCATCGATATCAAACGTGCCTTAACTAAACGCAACTAACAATAAACCAAAAGATGGCCCGCATGACTTTGAAACTGAAAGAGCAATTTAAAAGGCATCTGTTTACTGAACGGTTCAGCCGTAAAAAAAATCACTTCCTTGCAGGACAAATTTAAACACATTAATTCAATTAGAATCAATTTGAATCTTTTACGTTATTCTTGCGTCTTTAAGAAACGTAAATTTTTTCCAGTTTTTCAGTGGTTGAAGTTCTGTTAATAGCTGATTCATACTGAATGTAGCAGGCATAGTGTTTGTACTGTTGATAGAGCAATGACTGATGTTAACACAGAAGTTAAAATAAAATTCAACTCATTTCCCTATAAGCAATCAGTGCGATCCATCAATATTTGGGAATGACACAATGTCGCAGTGATCAATATGCTTATCATTTGTGTATACAACACTCTGTGTCTTTATGCCACTCATAAAATGCAACCTGCGCTAATTCAAACTCAATTCATCAAATAAGCTCTACTGATAATTATAAACTGATTTCCTGGTCAAATATCTCGTCTGTCCTTAACCAACAATGACCACGCAGAAGCTGGTCGCAAGTGTTTCTAACCACTGCTAAAACATTAACAAAAGTGCAGTGCATACAAGTGTCTAATTATGGAGAAACCACCAAACCAATTTGTTGGGTTCAGTTTCGTAACAACGCAACTTGTCTCTTGAAAAAAGTTTTTCTTTTAAGACTGATAATCAACCTGACTGACATATAAAAATGGTTCCCAGTGTTTTTTAAATGAAACCTGTGTCATGTCCGATCCTTTGCTCATGGCATATTCTCGCGCCGCACCCATTTCAAGTAGTTACGCTTGTAAATTATTCCCTTCGTAATACTATTACATTGCTTCCACTTTTCTCGAATTCATCTTCACTTTGTACAAATGTAAAATTTCCCTTCATGTACAGTAGCATCATTATTTGCTGAGAAAAATTGGCCTGAAATTATTAGCACCATTAAACACTAAATTATTTCTGCAACCAATATCAGCAAACGATAACTTCTATCTGTTGGTTTCCTGTCTTTTGGTTTTGATTATCACTTTCTTGTGAAATAATCACAAGCTAAAGAAGACAGTTGCAACAAAATCCTGTAGCTACGTAGTACACTCACATTTTAAGCTGTTCTAGGCCGTTTTTCGAAAATTCGCTTAACATGCCTTTCTGTTGTGGCGTTACAACTGGTCTTCGCTCAATGAAATTGCAATCACAGATCAAGTTTCTTTTTTATCAACTGTAGCAAACATTTCTGAATTTCTAAAACCACTTACTTTTCTTTCCTTTAACTTTTTTCAGTTTATTTTAAATTGTATAGCTTTTCTTCGGGAAGACACCACTTTGAACTTATCATGGTCAGCAATCTGTTAATTGAGAAACCAGGAGGCCATAAACTAAAAATATACTAATAAAACCACTAAGAGTGTATTTTCTAGTCGGTAATGAGTACATACCCTCGTAAAACAGGAAAGAACATCCGAACCAAACGGCCAGGAAATTAGCCACTTTCATGGCAGTTTTTTAAGGCACGTCCGGCCTCCAACCAAACCCAGTGAAAAATGCAGTTCAGTTCGCTTTGAACACTATTTGTGCTCTACAACCTTGATAAAATATTCATGCTGCAGGCCAATGACTTCACAACTTATCACGAACTTCGTTCACCCATAAAATTAATCTATTCTATTTTTCATTGCCCTGTGTTCTTCGTATTCTAAAAACACATACTTCCCATTAATTTCGGCTCTTGAGGACATGTTAATTGTAAATAGCACAAAACATAAGACGCCGTTCTTGTTGAATGCTATATGCCACTTAAGAGCAGACATGAACCAGTTTCTTTGTGAAAAAAAGAGAAAAAAAACAAACTAGAACGAAATGAAACAAAACAAAATAAAATAAATAAAACAAAACAAAATAAATAAAACAAAACAAAACAAAATAAAATAGAATATATAAAGATAAAATAAAGTACAAGTAAACTCTATGTGTGGTGAGCTCTGGTCTGCCGATGATCGAACATACTTCTTTCGTCTTGTTTTTTATTGATCTGGCTCGGAAACGTGAAGTATAAGTCAGTATGCCATATATAAATCTTGTTCTTACATTTACCATTAGGATTAGGTACATGCCATGATTAGTTCTAGATTGCAAGGAAGGAAGAAAATGTTGCAACAAAAAGTGGAATACAAAAGTTTATGACGAGCCAGTGGAAAATACAAACTAATGAAGAGCGTCACTCAATCAATATCGACACTGTCGCGTCAAACTGAAAAATCGAAATCCTTTAAATTTTGTCAGAAAGACTGAGCCCATTGAGATACAGCAACAAGAGTCAATGTTGTTTGCTTTATGCCTTCCACCACAACTTTAAGTTTATGTCATATTAGGTTGGTTCGGAGTCTTTGCTGGAATCGAGATTGCCGCCTAAATTGTATTACGTCTTTTCGATTTGCTTCAAAAATTGTCCGTTCAACTGAGCTAACAACCTGATATAATGTCATTTTAAAACTCCTTGATTCACAATGAACCTCTCCACAACATTCCTCGCATGAAAAAAACATCCTTCGAAGACTAAACAGAGTTTTGTTTTCTGTATTTCCCTATTAATTTGATGAACTGTGTTTTTTCACACTGGTAGTTACAACTGCCTTTATGTTATATAGTTTGGGTAGGTTTTTGAGCCAACCAAAAAACCTTCTCTGTATACATGTGCTTTTTAATGAGGCTCTGCAACAAAAATGCAGACACAGTAAGAAATGATCCGTAAAAACTCGGTCTCGGCCACCATAGTCCACTGTTTTATGAAAGAATACTGACTATCAAAAAGAAAAATTCCAAGTAGTTGTTTAGTCCATTATAACCCTTTAAAACTAAGATAAAACGATGAATTCGGTGTCTACTTGACTTGTGACAGTGCTGAAGAATGGCTAAGATTATGGTGTATAACTTGGTAAAAATTACAAAGAAGCAAATGAGTATATGCCACTACAACTACTGAAACAAGTTCTTAAGGAACTGAAAGTTTCTTTACAAAGTAATTTGCTTTTTATAGCAACGAATGTCGAGTTTTTAAACTAATGGAAGTCCTCAACAGTACAAACTGTTTCTGTGTACTGAATTTGTCTCAACTCTCTAATATACGGGTAAAAGAAAGTTCTAGTTGCGTGTGTAGACCGGAACACAAACTTAACTAGCAAGTGATGACGTTGCAGGTTACTCGAGTGATGATGCTTGTAAACAAACAGATTAAAAGTAAAATTTTTAAGGAAATGAAAGTCTTTAACAAAGTATAGTTTAAATTCTATGGCTGAGTAAGACGAGTTTGTAAACTTATAAAAGTCTTCAACACTTGAAATCGTTTCTGTGTAGTGAAAAAGGCTCAACTCTCTAATATGTGGGCAAAAAAATTCTAGTTGCGTGGGTAGATCGGAACAAGTACTTCATGCAGCCACCGGCCAAACCAGCACACGATGACACTGCAGTATCTGTGGTGGTGCTTCTGCATCACTTTTATACATGACAAAAATGTAAGAATTCTTGATTCATAATGAATCTATTAAAAAATCCCTCGCAAGAAAACAAAACATCCACTCCTTCCAAGAAACAGTTTCATTTTTTTCCTTGTTGATCAACTTTGCATGTTTTCGAAAAGTCAAAAACCAACTTGGTCGTGAATTTAAAAATGAATCAGTTCAATCAACTAAAAACGAAGGTTTCGCTTTCTATTGGAGTTCTGCTTTGCAATATAACGAAAGCACTTTCCAGGTGTGTGGACCTTTTGCAAGGAAACTTCTACATGTACGTCATTATCGTTTAACATTAGCTTAAACAAAAATCGTAAGCATTCCACAGCAATAGCGAGGAAGAAAGTTTACACGGGAGGAAACCTACAGCGGTTAGACACCACTGTGCACAGCGCTGTGACAGCGAAAACGAGCACAGCGATGTAACATCAGTGGTTAT
>JAOBRG010263760.1:0-16360 GCA_027574985.1 Umimayanthus nakama | reverse complement strand
ACTATATTAAGTTATCCTGCAGGCAATATCATAACAAATCCAACTGATCTTCGTTTCATATCTTACAGGTCAGGGCTGCAGAGTCCCTCATGAAGCTTGTGTCAGATATCAAGGAGTTTCTTATCTTAAATGATTTTCCATCTGTTAATGAGAGCATTACTGAAAGAAGCAAGCAATTGCAAGATGTGGAAAAACAAACAAGTAATATTCTTTTGGCTATGAAAGAAGATTTGAGCAGCAAGCTCAATGATTTGGAGGAAGCGTACTACTTGTCTAGCTACAGATAACAGTAGGCTTTTACAGCAAGGCCAGTGTACTTCTGGTAGAGGACGCATGTTTTTGAGAAGCTACAGATAACAGCAGATTTGAACAGCAAGGCAGCCGCTCTGGAGCAGGCATATTACTTGTCTAGCGACATTCCCCTAACTCGGTTCACATGTAAACGCAACGTTAATACTGAATAGAGAAGGGGCACCTGCCGAGCCGAGATATCTGGGTCAGGCGGACTATCTTTCTCTATGTAAACAGGGCCTTTGTTAAAAGTATTGTTCAACTGTCGAACGGGACACGTTAAGTGGACAAGATTCCCTACATGAGAAAGTTCTCATCAATTTGAACGTGTTCAGAATCCATGAGTGTGTACTAGAGTAGCAAACAGAGTAATGAGTATTGTTATGAAGAAATAAACTGTTAAACACAATAATTGCATTTATATTTTTTATCAGTGCATTTGAAACAGCTTTTAAAAAAACCGACAACTACATCCCATGATGCCTAGCGTTTTCTAATTTTGGCCTAAGTATTCAAATAAACCATGATCTTTTGCAGTTGTCTATTTTTACTGGTAAGTCGAACAGACCTTGGAATAGTTTTCAGTCCTTGATCGACAAACGCTCACCTCAGCTCACGTTCACTCCATCGGATAGCTGATCTCATAGACGACAATGCATGAGAAAAGCTAGTCTACGTTCAAAGCTAAAAGAAATTATATCACGTCTTGTATTTTGGCTTCCACTATTAAATCTTTGAACACGACGTTGTACTTCAATCGTGCCCCGCATTGAATGCGCCGAGTGTGAAGCTCTCCCTCCCTAAATAGAGGCTAAAACGTTTTTCATTAGATACAACTGACGAGAGCTCTTGGGCTAGAAAGACCTGTTTCCTTTCCTACCCAAGTCACCTTTGTTAAGTTATGTTTGCTCTATACATGTCCCTGCGAATCTTACCTGGCTCCCCGACTGTTGATTTAGTGAAATGAATTCCTGATAAGTACAGAACCAATGAATATCACTCATTTGAAAAACTAAGTTTAATTCTATTTTTATAAAGAGAAACACATTAACATGAGTTTCCTCAGAAAGTTTCAATTCAAATTTACTAGTTAGCCTGAGATACAGTGAAGTCGTCATTTGCAGTCGGTAAAAAACTCTTCCACGTCTTTTGAGGCCCCTTTGAGTCATTGCAATGATAATCTGCAGCAAAAAGCTGAAAAATATCGAGCTCTTGCAGTCCAAGCAAAACGTTCGTACTCCTAGCAATTTGGGACTGCAGGTTGCCATGGAAATGAATTCTCCATTAAAAAGATTGTCTGCACTGTATTTGGTTTGATTACAAAATCCAATTTTGAAATTTAAAATATTTAAGATACTACGTCGTATTGTTTGATTCACAAAACTGATTCATGAGAAGGCTGTAGAGGTGTGCTATAGAAGTACTATTCCAACACCTATCATACCATGCCAACGAAGACCGCGCAAAATTTTGCTGCATAAACAAAATAGGTGGGGGCGGAAAGTGCCCGCGCTGATTTCAAGTTTCGAGAACTTCCTAAATATTGAAGAAATACCAACCAAATTTGGCCACTTTAACCAAAGTTTATTGGAGAACAAGATTCTGGAAAGTTTTTGCCTCAAGAGTATCATGTGTTTTCATGGCAACACCGTTTTTGACGCCAAATCACTTTAATGTTGACTTTTTAGTATTTTTCTCCATTAATTCACAAAATCTTTGAGAGTGCTAAATATTAGTCTCAAAGGCAATTAATCGATATTCCCTGTAAAACAATTTATGTTATACGTGATCTGTGACGTCATGGAAGTATCATGCAATACCATTTTTTGAAATCCAAGATGCCGTTTGAAACGTCAAAACCAGAACTAAAACAGTTTTAATTACACTATTAGCATTGAATACTAGGAGTTTGAGTAAAATTTGAAAGCTATATTATAAGACTAAAGTGAGGTTTTAACATCAAACTTTCGCTGAAAATAAATCCCTATCCAGCGGATAAAAGTGTCGCGTTCTTAATTTTGATTGGTCAACGAGCAAGTTTTATCCACTGGATAGGGATTTATTCGCTGGATAAAGTTATCCACCCATCGTACAACCGGGCCAAGCACGACTGTTTACACAAGAGTCGATTCGGAAGGCACGACTTACGTTATATAACTGCTCCCAGTCAGTTAGACGGAAACTGCAAAGTACAAATGGTTAGGAAATGATAGTGAATGCTCGCGTCTTAGTTAAGTTGCGACTACTTAAGACTTGACTAGGGTTTTGTGCTGCTCTTATCTAAGACGTGCCTGTCTTATCTTGGACGTAAAACTGCTTATTTCAATGGGTCTAACCAGTTAGTCTTGTCTTATTTTCTCTCGTATAAACGGACGTGTTTAATAATTTAACATCGCTATCGGGTCGAACTAAAGAAGCTAACTATCGATGGAGGTTTCTTTGGTGCTTGAAACTAAGTAGTTTGTTGACTCTACGTTTGGAATCTTTTGGAATGGCCCCAAGTTGATATCGTTGCACGGAAAAATGACGGGGGAGCCGAGGGGGGGAGGTAAGTAGAAAATTTGTGAGACATACTTTTCACAATCGATCCAGGAGATACGAATTTTTCATGCCTCGGAACTTTAAAAGAAATGTTCTTGAGATTTGCACAAAAACTCTTTAAAAACTGCAGCCGAAGATTAACCAAAAAATGAAAAACTTTGCAAGGAAGTTCGTTCTATCCCCTTCCACCTACCAGTGGCGTAGCCAGCCCGTAGGCTTGCAGGCCTGGGCCTTCAAATAATTTTGACAGAAAAAAAAGTATTGGAAAAAAGTACCTGTTATAATTGTTATTTTGCAACGAATGTTGCGTGGTTAATACACGTTGAGGAAGATAAAATTTGCCCTAAACCCCTGTTTGAGACACTTGAGGACTACAAATTGACACAACCAATGGCAAACTCAGGGGGCAGGGCTATGACGGAGTATCCAATATGTCAGGTGTCCGTCAGGACGTACAGGCAAGAGTGTCCCGAGTGCATCCAAATGCTGCTTACGTTCATTGCCAGTCACATACATTGAATCTCTGCATTATCCATGGATGCGATGATTGCATGGTAAAGGACGTGATGTCAAAAGTCCAAGAAATTGCTTCTGCCTTCTCTTACTCGGCAAAACGGCAATATCAGTTTCAACAAATGATTCCAAAATCGATGTCCAAGGCATATTAATCGTCTTATGTTACTGTTTAGCATTCAGTCAAGGAAAAGCAACGGTTGAATGACTAAAACAGTTTTTATGGTTTTAACTATTTAGGAAAACGAGTAAAATTTAAAATAGTTTTTCATGTATTGTTTAAAATGCGGCTTCCGCTGCCAGTTAAACAGTTTTCTTTTCTTGAGTTAATTGGTTCACTACGATTATTTAGAGAGATTTCAGTGTCCCCCGCCCCTCCCTCTCAAGGCTATAAAGTTCGTTCCGGTTCGCTTCTCGGGCCTGGGTTCGCGCTAATGTCCCGGCCATCTTTTCTTATTACTAATTTGTTGAAAAACCAAGTTTTTCAGGACATAGCCCGACAAGAAACAGCTTTTGAAAGAAACAAAACCAATTGATAAAGACAACAAATCTTGGGCCCCAGGCTTCCACCTTTTTACTGCGGCTTGTGGCTCTTTAGCTTTGGCCTCCGTTGACAGACGTACGGTGGCTCTGAGGTGACATGCGTCAAACCCACTTTTTTCATCTTTTCGAGACTTCTTTTTATTTTGCGACTTTTTTCGCGGCTTTTTCGCGACTTTTCTTGCGTTTTAGTTTCGCGACTTTCGTACTGTGGGCTTACTCAACATTCAGTTCAACACCAACATGTCGCAGGATTCACTTGAAAAGGTTTGCCGCCCGTTTCTCTCGTTTGTTTTCGGTTGGCCAGCTTTTATACAAAAATTCAAAGCTTAAGCACAACTTCAAAAGTC
This sequence comes from Umimayanthus nakama, assembly GCA_027574985.1. NCBI lineage: Eukaryota > Metazoa > Cnidaria > Anthozoa > Zoantharia > Parazoanthidae > Umimayanthus > Umimayanthus nakama. Next base: position 12,125 of record JAOBRG010263760.1, on the reverse strand, counting down.
TTTTTCTGGTCCAGTTCGAAGCTATACTCCCATAGCTCTTCGCATGTTTTGATTGTCATTTGGAACATCGAAACACTAGTCAGTAACAGAACAACATCTTATATTCTTGCAGTAAAGTGAGGCCTAAATTAGGGTTCGAATGCCTCGTTACGTTCCAAGGCTGGTGCTTGGTTCGCAGCCGAGTACCGTGGTAAAACAGCTCTAGCATCTGCTACTTGTGGGATACAAACACAAAACAACCACAACTAAAGGCAAATATATCTATTTTCCATTTAGCATGTTCTGAAAACTGCAAAACAACTGACGTCTCCTTTTAGGTGAGCCTGCGATTACTAGTAAAAGCGCGAAAAAAGTCGCGAAATTAGAAAAAGTCGCGAAATAAAAAAAGTTGGTTTGACGCATGTCACTTCTGGGCCACCGTACAGTCGGAGAATTGAAGGCGTGCAGACCAAAACGGTTCCCGTGACAACCACGGCATTTGTTTCCAATTAACTAATAAACCATCCAGTTTTGAACTCGAGAAAGTGCCAGAGGTTATTTAAAGATCGATTATCGTTTGGCTTTTGGAGTGTAAATAAACTGAATTGATAGAAGGCCTTCGGCCGCCAAAGTCCCCCAACTGATTCTTTAAATTGTTCGTAACTCTTCTAGTTTTTGCTGTTACCAACAAACATGTTAATGTTTAGAAAGTATTCCCTGCATTTTCTGTAGTTGTAAGTTCAACAACTTGTATTTGTACAAAACCCCGTTTGTATTTTGTTGACATATTGGGTGTACCGGAAGTGAACATCTCTGTAGTTTAAAAAAATTATAAGAACGAAATTGCTCAAGATCCTCTTCTACAAAATTTGTGGGGTAACAACCAATCATTTTTGTACACCCGTGTATAGTCTTGGTTGACTAGTTACAACCGGAATTTGGAATTCCAAACTGTAGAAATAGTGCAATCGCAGAAAAGTTTTCGTAATCCACACTTCCGCTGGGACAAACGTCAGTCGCTGATTGTGCCACGACTGCGATGCCGAGCGGTGTTGGGTCAGCGCATGTAAGTCCCTCGTGGACCAATCAGGAGCGGCCACGGGATTGGGCTCGACCAATCAGCATGGGCCACGCGTGGCGACAAGGGGGATATCAACCGGTCTTTTCAACCGGAGCTTGTGAATTACTTCAGAGAATTTAGATATCTATTTGTAGAGGGATCTTTTTCAGTTTTACTCCAAAATTATTTTCCATATACACTAGAAATGAAAACGATTAATACGTTATGTGTATTGGCGTTAGCCAGTAGTTTAGTTTTTGTAAACGCTGAAGAGAAAGAGAAGAAAGACGAGAAGAAAAAAGAAAATGTTGGTACTGTGATTGGCATCGATCTTGGAACAACTTACTCTTGGTGAGTGTCTTGGAAATCTCTCGTATTTTTAATGGAAGATCAAGATCATTCTACGTTAGATTCAATTTTTATCTAGTTTCTAGAAGAACATATCTATCTGTGTAGTATTTCTGAATATATTACTTTTGATTCCTGTAGTCCGAACTAAGAAAATACGTAGTCACTAGTATGCTATAGTAGTAGTACGTTTCAGACTCGGAGTTTGCGAGAAAACTCAATTTGTGTCGAGAACTTTATTAAAAACAACTTTTTTCGGAAACAAGGGATTTGTTGTGTTGTGTAATCGACTGGAAATTTGATTCGGATGTGTGTATGTGCATTCCACGAAAGTTGGGCTTGATGTAACTAATTGCATTGCTTCTTCTCGATTGCCGCAGTGTTGGTGTGTTCAAGAACGGACGAGTCGAGATTATCGCCAATGACCAAGGAAACCGTATAACCCCATCATATGTTGCCTTTACCCCAGAGGGTGAACGTCTGATTGGAGATGGTGCAAAGAATCAGCTCACGTCAAACCCAGAGAATACGATTTTCGATGCTAAGCGACTTATTGGCAGAACATGGGATGACAAGACTGTGCAACACGATTTGAAGTTTTTTCCATTCAAGCTCGTGAACAAGAACAACAAGCCACATGTTCAGCTTGACATCAAGGGAGAAACCAAGACCTTTGCAGCTGAAGAAATCAGTGCTATGGTTCTTGGAAAAATGAAGGTGAATTTTTGCTAAAATATTCATGCTTTTTTTTGTCCCATTTGAAGTAGAAAGCCTCTTGACTTGTTAATTGCGCAATTTCGTTACAGGTGCCACTTTGTCACGCACAGGTACATGTACATTTAATAAACGGATCCAGCTAATTTCTATAACAATGGTGTTGTTTTTCTATTAAACGCCAATTGTTGTGATAAACACTCTTAAAGTTGCCTTTATTGTCAGCCAATCAAAACAGCAAGGCTTTGAAGACCACAAGTGATTGAAAAATAGAAAAAAAATTGATTGTCCCTGCAGCAGTTATGATCCAGGATTGGGGTTGTGGCTGAAGAGAAGTTATTTAAATAGCAAAATTGTTTGGTCAGTTTTTTACTAACAAAGTACTCAAAACTAGGTTTATCAAAGTTTTTTGAGATGGAAAATAATTTCTCTTCAGCCCTAACATCTGCAGTCATCAACAGCGACAAATGCCTTAGCATGTAATAAACTGTCAACCAAACAGTAGTCTGTGGAAGTCTGTGCAGTCTTGACGTGAAAACCAAAAAGGATTGAATTGACTTTTGATGTATTTGTTATTGAGATCATCTGCAGGTGTTAGAACTAAACTTTTCTACTTCCAGACCAATCAAGAAACAGATGTTATTCTGTTTATTAGTTCCCTTGTTAACTTGCTTCCTTTTTATACCATATGGGTAGTACACTGGCTTTTCAGATTTCTGTTCGGCAGAATCTGAAATGTTGACATTTTACTTGTGTTGACACAAGTATTATTGGTTTACAGGAAACTGCAGAAGCTTATCTTGGTAAGAAGGTCACACACGCAGTCGTCACTGTCCCTGCTTACTTCAATGATGCTCAGCGTCAGGCTACAAAGGATGCTGGAACCATTTCAGGCCTTAATGTGATGCGAATCATTAATGAACCAACTGCTGCTGCTATTGCTTATGGTATGGATAAGAAGGAAGGTGAAAAGAACATCCTGGTCTTTGATCTTGGTGGTGGTACTTTTGATGTGTCACTCCTGACTATCGATAATGGAGTGTTTGAAGTAGTCGCAACCAATGGAGACACTCATTTAGGTAGGTTGTAATTTTAAAGAACACTCTCAAGAAATAGAAAGATTTAAAGCAGTAAAAAGAAGGTAAAATGTAACTCTGTGTGTTGACTTTGTTGGGAAATTAACGGTTTCACTTTCAAGAGGAAGTTTGAGTACTGAAATTCCAGAGTATTCTCAAATATTTCTGAAGCATTTGTTGTTCATCGCCATGATTTTGTAAAAGTGTTGTAGTTCTGCAGTTGAAAGTATATTCGATAATTCTGATTGTGAAAACAGAGATGATTTTGTTGGTTTTACCTGCGATGAAGCTCAACAGCATGCAAACCAACTGAATGTTATGGAAATAGAAATCGATTTAGAAGAAGAAGACACCGAAGAGGAAAGTGACATTGACAATGAGCAACCAGGTGAATCATTTATCAACTGGAATACGGATGAGAATGAAGTTTCCATCCTGGATTTTACCAGGCATGTGGTTTATGACCCCCATAGAGCACAATTTATCGATGAAGCGATGGTAAAATTCAAAGGCCAACTAAAATTTCTCCAGTTATATGCCAATGAAACCAATAAAGCAAGGGATAAAGATTTGGTGTAGTGTGACTTTGAAAATGTTTTTAGCTTCCAAGGTCAATTAATTCTTGGAAAGGGGGTCATGTGTGGTTACACTTGATTCTGTGGTTAAAGGGTTAAGCAGTTAAACACCATTACCTTCTGTACTTAAAAGGTTGTTTTTGAACATTTTCAGGTGGAGAGGACTTTGACCAGCGTGTAATGGACCATTTCATCAAGCTGTACAAGAAAAAGAAAGGCAAGAACATTCGCAAGGACAACAGGGCAGTGCAGAAGCTGCGTCGAGAGGTTGAAAAGGCCAAGAGGGCTCTTAGCACACAACACCAGGCAAGAATTGAGATCGAGTCTTTCTATGATGGTGAGGACTTCTCCGAGACTCTGACCAGGGCTCGATTTGAGGAAATGAACTTGGTAGGTTTTTATTTTGTTTGTTGTTTTATCCTATGCAAGAGTTCAAGGTTTTCTTGGTCCTTTAATAGGGGTGTTATTAAAACCTGCTATGCTACAGTATCCAAGTTTTTTCTCAATGGTGTCTTTGGATTACTGGCTATGCTGTTGTACTGACTTTTCTTTTTACTTACAGGCTAGTGTATATTTTAAACCTGTATTAAATAGAACTCTGTATTTTGTCCAAAACACTTCTTTTGCATGAGTGTGTGTAGTGTGTCTCATTAGATGAAAATGGTATCTATGGCAATAGTCACAACTTTCACAAGTCTGTTGAACCAAGTCCTGAAAAGCTCGATCAGTTGCTCATTTCAAATCAAAGGACATTGCCAAGTCAGAGTGTACTTTCACACATTGAAGTCCAGACTTCATGTAGCCTACAATACAGATGAACAGTCATGATTGCTTGTGCCAGTCTTGTTGCCAATAAATATGTGGCACAAACAGATATTTTCATTTGTTTAAGCAATCAAAGCCCAAATAAGGAATGAAATCTAAGGCTAGGGCAGATCTAAAAAATTTTGTGGAGGGATATTAAAGCGTTTCTGAAAATTTAGTGAGTGCATTTTTGACCAATATATGAACACCCTGGACACATCTTTGGAATTGGTAGCAAGAAATGTGGTCAGCTACCAAGTTCTTCCATTTTACTTGGTACTGATTCTGCAACATTATTACTTATACTTTAATTAAGCATTTGTAGTAAGAGCCACAGCATATATGATTTTAAATAGAGTAGGACATTTTTGTTTGATTTTAAATTTGTCTATGTTTTCTTGCAGGACCTGTTCAAATCAACCATGAAACCAGTTCAAAAAGTACTTGATGACTCAGGTCTGGGTAAAAAGGAAATCCATGAAATTGTGCTTGTTGGTGGCTCTACCCGTATCCCAAAAGTCCAAAAACTTGTTAAGGATTTCTTCGATGGTAAAGAGCCTAGCCGTGGAATCAACCCTGATGAGGCTGTTGCTTATGGTGCTGCAGTTCAGGCTGGTGTCCTTGGTGGTGAAGAAGATACAGGCGATGTCGTACTACTTGATGTGAATCCCTTGACCATGGGTATTGAGACTGTTGGCGGCGTCATGACCAAACTCATCTCCCGTAACTCTGTTATTCCCACCAAGAAAGCACAGATCTTCTCCACAGCAGCTGATAACCAGAATGTTGTGACAATTCAAGTGTTTGAGGGTGAGCGACCAATGACAAAGGACAACCACTTGCTTGGAAAGTTTGATCTTACTGGCATTCCGCCCGCACCACGTGGTGTTCCTCAGATTGAGGTCACATTTGAAATTGATGTTAATGGTATTCTGAGAGTGTCTGCTGAGGACAAGGGCACTGGCAACAAAGAAAAGATTACAATCACTAATGATCAAAACCGTCTGACCCCAGAGGACATTGAAAGAATGGTTAACGAAGCTGATAAATTTGCTGATGAAGACAAGAAAGTGAAGGAGAAGGTTGAAGCTAGGAATGAACTAGAAAGTTACACCTACTCTCTGAAGAACCAAGTTGGTGATAAAGAAAAGCTGGGAGGAAAGTTGTCTGAGGAAGACAAGAAAACTGTCATGGAAGCAGTTGAGAAGAAAATTGAGTGGTTGGACAAGAATCACGAAGCTGACACTGAAGAATTAAAGAAACAAAAGAAAGAACTTGAAGATATTGTACAGCCAATTGTTAGTAAACTATACCAGGGACAAGGGGGTCAGGGAGGACAAGAGGGCGGAGCCCCTCCTCCCCCACAGGGTGAGAAGCCCAGTGAAGACAAAGATGAATTGTAAAATGGCTGAAAAACTAAGACTTGCAAAAGTATACTTTCAACATTCACTGCTAGATATCAGTCTGGAGAATGATTTTGGAAATTCAGTCAACCATGTGTTCTGCTTTACGGAACTAATTATGGACACCACAAGAATGTGAGTGACAAGGTGTTGAAGCATGGAAAGTTGTTGATATTTGAGGTGAACATTTGCAATCTAGCACACACACACATCTTATAAAACATTTCATTGTTATTTGAAAGTGTAATTGCTGTTCCATCTTTGTAAATTCTTCTCTTTTTTGAAAGATCTCATAGAATAATAGTTATTTATCTATCTTCAGAAGCCCTTGCTTTACTGGTTTTGCAGGGAAACTGGAGTGTTTTCATTAATAAAACTTTATAATAAAAGAACACTACTGAGTTGTTTTTTTTGTTCGCACAAGATAACAAGAGATTGTGTACTGCCTGACTTGCACAGTACTCAAGGATAGTTGACCAAATACTTGTGTGTTTGAGTGTGCTGTCACGAGTCTTAAGATGTTGCATTTGGCAATTAATACAGTCCCGCCCCCCCTCTGGCATTTGCAAAACGGCGATCAGAGTCAATCGTTTCAAACACCGCCATTTTGGAATAACAAAAGCAACGCAAAAAAAACATAAAAGTAGTAAAACCGTTCGCTTTGTCTTGGTTCAATCGGAGTGACTCGTTTTGTAATATATACATTTCTGTTGAGCTGAGACAGTTGTGTTTTTTAATCGAAGCACCGTGTGCCCCGGTGAAATCGCGGATACGTCGCAAAGTCACAACAACTCTTTCCTTTGCTGAAGATTATCGACGGTATTTATGAAAGTTTATTTCGTATTTATCGGGGTGCGTATTCTTCAGTTGTGTAAAAATACCTCTTGTGAAGAATACGCCCCCCCCAAGATACATTTAGCGGAGCGGGGGGACGGATTCTTCTCAAGAGGTATTTTTACACAACTGAAGAATACGCCCCCCCAAAAATACGAAAAAAATTTCATAAATACTTTCGATAATCTTCAGCAGAGAAATACATTATCGATAAACAACATTCGCGACAACAAACTACAACATGGTAAATCTAGTTCCCGGGTTGCAACACGGCACCGTAAACCACAGCGTAAACTTCGTGGGCCCTGGCACCAGTGTCCACACTCAAAACATCAAGTCGTATTGGAACCGGATGAAAGCGAAACTAAAGCAAATGAGAGGGACCAGATGAGAAATGCTGCCCGGCTATCTGGACGAATTCATGTGACGAGAGAGGTACTGACGCAATCCCGGCGAATGCTTCGTTGCGATCGTTCGGGACATTTCCACACAGTTTATGAAAAACGGCTCTTTTAAGAGCCAACCAAATAGTATGAAAGAGAACACCAATTCACTTCTATATTATCATCTTTATTTTTCAGTTAGTTTTTTTCATCACTTTGAAATTTTGTTATTTTTTATTTATTGGGGGGCATATTCTTCAGTTGTGTAAAAATACCTCTTGTGAAGAATTCGCCCCCCACTCCGCTGAATGTATCTTGGGGGCGTATTCTTAACAATATCCCGAGTTGTAGCTCGAAGTATTTGATATAGCTTGGAATGAGCTCACTTTCCCGAAGGAATTTATTAATCCCCCGACCGTGAGCATAAGGGATCGACCCGCTGGAGCTCTATCTTCTCGTCTAATGGTTCACTCGATTCGATTTCGGGATGAAAACCATCTTCTTCACCCCGACAAGTCAAAGGCTTTGCTCCACATTCAATCTTTAGGTCACGAATGCAGACTTGGTTGGTATCTCTTCGAGTACAGGAGAGAAAACTGTGGTAACCATGAAGGCTAATTGAAAACAGGAAAAAGGAACATAAGGCTTTATTAGAAAACAGGGTATCTGCACGTGTAAATGGACAATTCGTGCATGCCTTTTCTTGCCGCGATACCACCATTTCAACCCTTGTTGACCAAACCAATATTCAGTTTACGACAAGTCTTGTAAATGTACATTTATTTTTAAGGTCTATCCCTACCGTAGACTGCGTAGCAAGCGCAAAAGGGAAGGGGAAGGGGGGGGGGGGGGGAGAAGAGGAGACACTGAAGACACTGACCCCCAAGAGAAGTCCAGCGAATCGCAAATCAAACGTACATACGTTGTCGTGGCTGTTCCAGAATTCGATTGTTTCTTGGAAGACCGCAAGAGCGCCAGTACGAGCGATATAACCGTTGAAACTGTCATGTTGTCCCGATCGAACGTTGATGAGCCACATTTGGTAAAGAAACCTCTAAGCTTACCGAAATCAAATTTGTGATTGCATATTCCAGCGGGGGTACAAGCGGTTCAAAGAAAGTTGTTATTCTAAAACACACACTTGCGGGTCAACAAACGGCCATACTGTAACGTACTGCCTCGCGTGACATGCCTCGGCCATTTTAAAATATTTTACGTCCAGATTTTGAACGCAAAAACATGGAATTTTGTGGGCTTTTCTTCCAAGCGGCTCCTTTGTCTTCCCTCCTCCCAAGTCCCCCTCTTCTGTTTTCTCTTCTCTCTCTCCCCCCCCCCTTTCCCCTTCCTTTTGCGCTTGCTACGCAGGATATCCCTACCGCTGTCGCTACGCGCTACCACAACGCGTGGAGCTATTTTCAAGTGCAACAATGGGCGGGAAATGGCGACCAGCTGAACCCAGAAGACAGGGGAGTGGCGCAGTGGTGTAGACCATCTGCGAGCACGGAAGACAGAGTTCCTTCTGCTCCAGAAAATCTATTGCCGGAAAGTCCGTTGGTTTTCGCGCAAACTGGGCTGTGATAGTTGGAAGTATTCTTGCAAGAAACATGGTCTGCCGTGCTCATTCACATGTAGTGAGTGCAAAGGTGTGAAGTGAATCGGACTAGGTAAAGTTTTAGCAGCATATGAGAATGAGATATTGCATTGAGCGATCAAATATGGCTTGCGTCATTTCAGATCGTTAAATAACGATATTACTGGCAGTCCTCACAATCCAAAATATGTATTGCATAATTGTTATACACTTGTAACAAACTATTTTGACTTTTTAACTGCAATAAGCACCTTCTAAGAGAATTGTGCTTACAAGACATAATGCCAAGCCGCTATTTTGGATTTATGTCAATGAGATATTACAAAATACCTTGATTTACCGTTTTCGCCTGCACACATTTTTCTACATTTTGCTATGTTGTTATATTAGTAACTCAGAGTGGGGGCTAACTCTTTTTATTAAATACCAAGCACAAGATATTGGATTTCTGGTAATCTGATTGGTTCTCTACTCACAGTATAAATCCGTTATACTGCAATTTGTCCAAATATGGAAACTGACAATTTTATCCCGGAAAGTTTTTGCTTAAAATGGCCGAAAACGCGACTCTGTGGAAAACAGAATTTAAAATATTTTTATCCGGTGTTTGGTATTTAATAAAACAATTGATCGGTGCTTCGCACCTCGTCCGCTATCTAAAAGCTCATATCAAACGCGCGTTCGTGGAATAATTGTTAAATATGTGTCAAACAGCCCCTCCCCCTCCGCGGGCCCGGACAATCGGGACTTAAGCAGAGCTACGGTTATTTTAATTTTCAGAACTACTTGCTTATCAGCTAATATTCAGTGCGGTCTCGTAGAATAATTGTTAATTAATTCTAACGCATACACTTGTACAGAAAACAAAAAACCAGTGAGTATCGCGCAAGTCCTCATTCTAAACTTAAACCTTTTTTTGATGATCAGCAGCATGAAGATGTATTTATCTGTTTTTGCAAAGTGATAGATACTTTATTGTATAGCACATGATGGAATAGCATGCAATGAGTATAAATTTATTCCAAAGCTATACAGGTAGCAATGAACGTACATAATCAGGAACTCACATTGCTGGTAACAATTGAATTGTTAACGGATGACAATTTATACATTATCAATACGTATGATTAGCCATTCATTAGTTTTTAAAAGAAATTTAAGAGAGATTATACATACTGTCGGTTGTATTCTTCAGCAATAAGTACTTCGTTAAAGCCATTTTAAATCATGTTTAGTGTTGCTTCCTGCCTCGTACTCTTTTAGAGATGTGTTTGTTTATCGGGGAGTGCTCAATTGAGGCAAGCCAAATATCGATAATTTAGCGTGACGTTTCTCAGGGGGGTGCGAAGATTCAGGGACTGTCACAATGACGTTTCTCGTGGTACAAACCGATACGCGACACTTCCCGGTCACCCGGCGGAATAAGATTTTGTGCGAGCTGCACTTCAACAATTTTATAGCACGTTTATAAACTTCAACATTCCTGCGTTATCGACCCGGATACTCTGTTATTGAGATCACCGTCCTTCTAATCCTACGCAGAATGTTTTTAAGGGGTCTGCCGCCTATTATGATACATACCGCGTACCGGCTGCCCTGCAACCGCATACTTTTTGGAAGCTAGGATGAGGTTAATTGCTGCCACCCCTCCTCCCATTTCAGGTTTTCCTTATCTCGTTCGGTCCATTTAAACATCTTCATGTCCAGCCTACCCAATTTTAAAAAAATGAAAAAAACCAAAACCAACAGGTTGTGAAAAACCCTGGAAGATGCCATGCCATCCCTCCCTCTCAGGAGGTGGACTTGAAGCTGGGGTTTTTGTACAAGTAAAGCATTAGTTCGTCTTTTCTGACTCTACACACTCTAATTCATTGTCTCTAAATCTTGCCAATTAATTGCCAAGTTACCTGGTTCGGGGACCGCGGAGCAACTTTGAGACTGGGGGGGGGGGGGGTAGGGGGGACCCACGACAACTTTTCTTACTAACTATTTTAAATTTCAAAAAATATTGGGAAAGCACGTGCCCCCCTTACCCCCCTACTTCGTGGTCCCTGTGGTTGATAGTTTAATGTGCACATACACGAAAAGAAGAACTGTCCCTTTCAACAAAAATGTTGCGATACTATGGTACATGGTGTATACTCCAGCTCCCCCATCCTCGGAAACCCAGGGCGTCTGCCGGAGAGCAAAAGCAAGCTCCCCAGGTAGTTTTTTTTAAAGCCTAGTGCAATCGGGTTTTTAAAATTCCTAAGACAATTGGTACCTACAAAAAGCAGTCAGGACTCCATTACTAGGTGTGTAAATCTTACGCGGGGTTCAATGTAGCATATAAGGGAATCTAAGGAGACGTTCGGGTTAAGCTTATCAGTAGCTTGTTGACGCGACGCGACGGACGGTCAGTGATCGGGCGCGCGTGCGGCACGGATAGAAATCGATCCCACGAGATTCTAATGATCCACGCAAAATAGACACTCCAAGAAATGAAATATTTTATCATTTTTCTTAAAAAAAGATTGCTCGGTGACTATTGCTCCTCTCTTTTGCGCATGTCTGGCTTCTTGGTTGCTGACTCGGTGAAACGTGGGCTCTGGACTGCTTTCGGTTTGTCACATGAGCATGCGCATTTGCAACCTCGAACCTCGTGGTTGCTTCACCACGAGGCGGGATAAAAGACTTCGAGGAGTGTAGGTTGGTTTTATAAAAAGTTTTGCTCCTATTTTAACGATAATTCGTTACACAAGTTTGGAATTTCTAGGTAGGAAAGCTATAAATATACAGTGTACATTTTATATCAAGTTTGAACCGTAATTATACAACGTAAGGTCAAAATTATCTAGTTGAAAATTGGGGCAATTCTTGACTTATAAAACTGATCGGATATTTCAAAGCATTTGAGTTGTTTCTTGGGGCGTTCGATGTTTGTGTATTCTGTTTTCTGTTTTCAGATAAAATGAGGAAATAGTGTATTAGTCTAACTCGTACTGCACTCAGAATCAAGCTAAATTCACCACTGCTATGGCTCGGTTTTCATATAGTTGTTTGGTTATATGCAATGTGTTTGGACTTTGGTACTTTTAGGTAGTATAGGTTTGACCAGGTTTGACCATATTGTGGTTAGATTTAAACGATTTGAATACTTTGCTTTTATGATATCCTATGACATTTTTGAGATGAAAGTATCTGGTGTTAAATGGGGATTTGAATCTTTCGACTTTGAGTTTGACTTAAGCGAGTATGCCTCTAGTACCTAGGGTGCAAATATGCACTAATGGCAAAGAAAATGGATTTTTTTATGGTGTGCAGGTAAATGAGTGTAGAGTTGAAAGAGGGGAGGGGGCACAGAACTTAAGAAGAACTA
>JAOBRG010263649.1:0-16361 GCA_027574985.1 Umimayanthus nakama | reverse complement strand
CCTTCATCTCCAACATCTGCAGTAAGTTAGAACCATGTCAGTTGGTACCAAATTATCAACGCAAGTTCCTGGAACGTACCGGATTGAGAGAAAGGAGGGACGGGTTGGTTATAATTGTTATAATTGTTAGTAGATATGTGCCACTAGCTTGTACGAAACCTCCTCCAGCATGTGGTTGAACAGTTCTCTTCGTACTCTAATTGTTCATAATTAAAATATACTTAGAGTTTTCGGTGACACGCAGCAAAGAGTTAAGAATCGGAGGGTGAACTCTTTTAACACATATTTTAAAATACATTTTTAAAAAATAGGCAAGTAATTACGAAATTGCAAAGCAGTTAAAAATCAGGTTACAAACGAAGATGAACTGAGACTAAATAGGTAAGGAGAACAGGTTGATCGTTATACAAATGAAATAGATTAAAACAGGGATTTTAAAAAAAAGTATTAAATGTTACTTGATATGATTGTGGTGTGTTTCGTAAATCTTGCCTTCGCGCATCTGTTTAAGTGTCTTCTCTTTGAAGTGTATCTATTTTTCTTGCTTAAACTTGATTTCAAAAGCCTCAAAACCTGAAAATTTATGATAGGTTATTCCCGATTTAGAGCCAAGCTTACAAATGCACTCAAGTTTCCAACTAAAGATGCAGAAACTACTCAAACAGGCAAATTTTACCTTCTCCAAAATTTCATCCACACTTTGACACTTCTGGAAAGGGCAGCCATCCTTGAAGGAAGGACACCCTTTGGCCAATGCCTTGAACTCTGGAGTCACAAGATCCTGGTATGGACAGGCCCCTTTGAAAGAAGGGCACCTGCCTTTCATATCTCCAAAGGTCAGCGCGGCTGAAAACAGGCAGGCGTTGGTGAAGAAAGGACACTTGCCATGGACTGCCTCCTCGCTGGCGCTGAGGGCCATGATTATCTTCAACGCTTTGGCATGGGCATCCTTGGCCGGGCATTGAGCTTTCATTTCACTTATCTGTCCATGAAAATCATTATAAGGATGACGTCAAACACGCCTCAGCACATAGACAGCACAAGAGTAAGCCCTAGGAATTTTTTTGTTCGATTCGGTTCCATTATCTTTTTTTTCGAGTGATGAAATCATATTTTGCATTTGTAACAATTTAGTAGCTAAAATATATATTATTACTGCACTACGATTATGTTTTTACCTTCTTGATGGTGTCATCAACAGACTTCCCGTCCAGGTCCTTGAATGGACATCCTCCTTGCTTGAAGGAGGGGCAATTTCCCTGCAGCCCTTTCAGCTGGGGCACTGCTTTGGTGTAAGGACATCCACTCTTGAACTCCGGGCATTTTTCCTTCACATCTGCATAAGTCGTTTTACGAGGGTCCTGTCAATCACAATTTAAAACCGATCATCATCATCATGACCGTAACTTAATAACTGTTAGTCTAAATCAGAGTCACTTCATTAAAATGTCTCTTTAAGTTTGGAGTGTGCAACCAGAGGATGTTTTTCAGTAGGTCTGCATACTGGGCTCTGTGTAAAATTATAGTTTTAAAAAAAATAATCACCAAAAAGAGAATAAAAGATTAAATATTAAAGTCATAAAACTACTCAGCAAACTAGAAGTTTCTAATAGAAAGTTAAGTGCTGGGAGCTTACACTTTAGTTGATATGCTGTGAACTTGCCATTCTTTGACCCTTCAGCACCAGTAAGTTTACCAGCATCAATCTTCTCTTTACAGTATCAATACAAAATTAGTTGTTTTGTTGTGAGAGTCTAGAAATTGATTAGACAGAAAGCTATTCAACATGAAAAGCTAAATTCTCCCAAACTGTTTAAAAGAAAGTATGAAGAGAATTTGACAACACATCATTTGTCGAGTTTTGGGCTGAAGGGGTTAACTGCACATAGTTGCAAAGGTTTTCGAATGTCAAGTGCGAGTTTTTCTTGAAACTTTACATGGCACACTCAGGTGTGTTGAATTACATCAACATGTTTCTAAGCCAAAGGCATTTTAATAATAATCAAGTAAAGCCTCAATAAGCTTTCGAAAATGTGCGGAATTGTTTGAGAAATAGAGCAAAATACATTGGACTTGGCAACTATGACTGTACTGTAAGCAACTGCAAGCACGTTAAGTAAAACATGAATAAACATTTTATTTCTCACTCGCAGTGGGCAAATACTGATTTGGTTTGGCTGGATCAGCAGTCATCGTAGGCCAATGTACTCGATCGGGTAAATACATATACGTCAGCGACAATGTTTCTGTATCGGGTGTGGTGTCATGGTCAAAGGCTTTCACATACATGGCATCTCCTTCTATCAGAAACTCATCGACTGTGTCGGCCATGCAGGAGTTATCACGTTTTAGTAACAGCGCTGAAAGACTCATAAGAGCACATTGTCTTCTGTAGACGACGATCAGCTTGATGAATACTTCCACTAACAATTACACCAGCTTCTGACATTATTTGAACTTACTTCCACTCGCAATTTCATCGCAAATATTACCTTATGTGAACACACTCCTCTGATGCTTACTTTGACAAGTCGCGATTGGCTACTGCTGACCAATATTCTTGCGTATTCACAAAATTATCTACAGGCCAAAAATCGAGCTGGCTGTGTAAGTCGTGCCCAAGTCTACTCGGCCACATTGACCACAGAAAGTGCGACACAATTAGTGTTGCTGCAAAAAACAAAGCTCCAAGACTTTCTGTTGCCCTAAGTTTATTATTAATTTCATTTAGAAACTTCCATCCTGCCAATAAAGTTAAAACAAATTAAAGCAAACTTAAAAATAATGGAAAACTAACAATACACTGGATGATGAACTGGCGAACTGACTCGTTTCAGTTCTCTATAAATTCGTTAGGCAGTAATCCTGGTCGACAACGTACAATGTCTTTCTGTCAATGGCCAGAAGTAATATTAAGTGACTAGCCGGTAGGCGGAAAATTCTATTTCTCAAAGAGAATGGCGCCATGTAGAATAGTTTCAAAAAATAAGACTTGGAAGATGAGACGACTTTTCCGCCCCAAGCTAGCGATAGTTTAATACGCCGGATGTAAAGTGAGGTGCCACTTAATTTTATTTACTTTTTAAAAAAAGCCATGTAGATACGAAAAGGACACCCAGTCCCCGATAAGCGCGCGTGGGAACCCCACAAACTTTCACCATGTAAATAAAAACAAACTTGTGGATCCTAAACTACCTAGCCAGGATATTTGCTAGTGTAGCAGCAGCTGATATTTGTATCTCAGCGTGTCTGCTGCTTTCTTCTCCCGGTCAATACATTCACGTAAAACCTGACAGCGTTTCACTGTAAAAACTTGGTATTACACTTGTCAAACAAATTCATTAATAACGTGACCTGATCCTTTGATTTGACCGTTCACGAACTAGCAAAACAGGTTATGGAGCAAAAAACAAACAAACCAAAAACAGTATTCTACACTTTATGGCCGATATTCCAGATAATGTCAATCACATGGCCACGTGCACTTGCACATGTGCAGTGACCCGATTCACGAGCATATCAATGCACGATACGTTATGTAACTAGAACTAATCACAGATCAAGAGAACGTGTTCGATCTCTTTAGAAAAATTGAGAAATTAGCTTTTCGGAATAAAACTAGAAGGTGGATTTTTTCACTAGATAACTGGACCAGAAGTACTTGAGCGCAGCACTTGGTAGTCCGCCTTCGGGGTAGTTAGTTCTTCATGTTATTTACAACAACAGCACAAGCAATAAGGATGATAGCCCGTAGCCGAATTACGCTCCACTGCTCACAAACAAAACCTTCAAGTCCAGGCTAGGTGCTCATTCGTTGTATTTTTGAGCACTTGGCCTCGACTCGATGCTTTTGTTTGTCGGCAGTGGAGCGTAATTCGGAAATGGACTATTGACACTCCCCTCTCTTCCCCCACTGGGGTTCGCGAAGATGCGTAAATTCGTTGATCAATGTCGTTGAGCAAGAACAATGACCCACTTGACTATTGCGTGCCTACAAAAAGCATCTATGAAGATAAATGCTGGTGAGTGAGTATTGGTACCTGCGTTTCTACTTTTCACTCAATTTCAGTTGACTGGCCAACGTTTTCGCGTGATTCAGGCACATGACATGACATAACATGACTCAAGGACGCCCTTTTACATGTGGTTTTGGTCCATTTTGGGAGTGGCTGTCAAGCTTGTAAGGTCATCACCTATCACTGACAAACAGTTTTCTTGAAATTGTTAATGTCACGCACAAAGTGTCCAACCTTGTACCAGCAAGGTTTGGCATCTGATGTTCATCATGTCAGTTTCGGCACCCCAGACAAATATTTTAGCTAAGAATGCTCGGTGAATTGATGGCCTGATCTGGAGATTAAGTTACACAAATTGACAAAAGTAACTTCCTTGGCTCGTTGTTCGTGAGAACAAATCTTACAAATCGGGATTTTCCTATACCGATCATATAAGAATCGAAGTTTGCAAGCATGTCGGTACACACGATTTTTTTATAAGAATAATTTAATAAGAACAACGAGGCCTCTCAAATTTGCTCAAATATTAAGAACAAGCTAAGTATAATCGAGGCTCCGCTTCAGATGTAACTGTAACTGTAACTGTAAGTTTATTTTTATTGAAAAACACGTTATGTCGTTTCTATAGTTAGAAACACTGAGTGAACAGAGAAGAAAAAAAAAAACCCGTTCCGCTCGTGTGTTATGACAGTGCCGAAATTTAGAAATACATTAGTCTTATAACAATGTTCAGCAACACGTTAGACCCTTAGGCCTTATCGTAGTATTTGCGGTAGAAGTTGAAATGATGGAAACAAGAACAAATGAAGAACAATTAAGGCTCAAAATATGCAAAAACTAAAGAACAACAAGCTTAAGTCAAAATTTAATGGTTCTTGTAAAAAAGCGTGTAAACCCACCTAGAAATTCCATACGCATTTTATGAGCAAGCGACGATGTAGGAACTGGTGGTGTCTGTACAGTTTGATGTATGTGTCTGTACCTGTTTAAGCGTCCTTGTGACTGTGCGTGAGAGGAAAAAAAAGGATTGCGGGCGAACGATATCAGACAGTTGAGGCATACCTACACTGGTGAATGCTACGTGCAGGCAACAAAAATATGAAACACGACAAAAATGATGCACATTCGATGTATACGTATTCTAAATTCTAGAGAAAGAACTGCATCAATGCATTTTGCAATTTGTTGACTTAGGAATCTCTCTTGACGAAGTCAAATTTGATCTCTTTGAAGCCATTCTCATCAAACCCAGTTGTCGAAAAAAAGACAAAGACAAATTTATAGACGAAACAGAAAAAGAAAGGCCCCTTCAATGAAAGCCATCGCGCATAGCGAAATTTTAGTTTTTACTCTGTCCTTTGTGACACAAACACTATCAAAACAAACATTTATAGGAGAACTGAAGAGCTACGACATGTTCTTAAAGCAAACTCTTTCAAATGTACAAACAAATCGTACTTGCAAATACTGGGTTGGATAATGAGCACAGATATAGCGGTTGCCTTTGCAAACGTGTTTATGGTAGTAATAAGAAACCAAAGTTTGAGAACAATGCAGAACCAAACAACTGGAGGTGAAACGTTTTATTGTAGATGTAATGTTTTTCTGGGTTACAACCAAAGCTGGCGTCTTGGTTTTTATCCAAACGATTAATGAATTCCACTCTTAATGACACGTATAGCTGAAATCTCAAAACCTACCATACCATGTGAAGTGAAGTGAAAAATCCAATGACAGCAGTGCAATGTCCAAGCAGTAGGACAGGTAGCGAGCTCGAGCGCATACCATACCTACCGACAAACTCAAAATGAAAACTTACCATGATCGCTGTCTGACGAGTCTTGTGATCAGAACTACACAAATCGACGCTAAAATCTCCGACTGTATTGAGCCACTGTCAATGACGGTCTGAACTGCGCAAACACTGAGTGCTAATTTATACTATAAGAACGAACGCGCATGCACGCGTTTAGCTCTATTAAAATAAACGTGTTGTGCCCCGTGGCAGTTTTATTACGTAACTTCATACATTGAGCAAAACTTGTACTTTAAGGAGTAGAAATTGAAGGGTGTTAAGTAATAACCGGGAGATGCTGTTCTTTACGGTATTTTAGAAGACATTTTTCCGTTCATTTTCAGTTCATAGATCTGTTCCTCAACTAGTAATTTCTTGGTCGCCAAGTTAGCGTTAGTTGAATTGGTAGACAAGTTAGCATATTTTTTCCGTTTCTGCAGTCACTTGTGAAGTGTCTGTTGATCTCGTATGTATAGACTTTGTTGTCGAGCAGCTGAGGGTATAGCTGTTGGAGCTATTTCTTTCTCCATCAACATATATATTTAAAATGATATGATCGAAAGATGGTGAAAAGCAGTTAAAAAAAAGTACAAAGTATGGAAAGCAGTACCGGTGTTTTAATAACCAACAGAACGCGCTCCAATTTCCCAAAAAGTCAACAGTCTTTAGAACCCGCCCAAAATCATGCATTGATATTTCGCGCAACACATCTGGAACGCTTTGGAATAAGTTTATTCTACTGTTTCACGGACTCATGGGGCCAATGATGTTGTTTATGCTGTGGCCGTTTTAGTTTTTTTCTTATAAAAAGCGTATCATCTTTCTCCTTAGTGAGAATCGGGGCTACTGTACTTGTAGTATAGATTAGAAACGTAGTACTCGAGACGTTCATTTCTTTGATAAAGTAGGTGGAGTGTTTTCATATAACTTTGGGAGTGTACTTACAAGTTGTCAATATCTTGTAGGAAGTTCACTATTAAACAAACACATACAGAACAAAACAGAAATACTTAGACATAGTTTGAATTTGAGAATTGTTAATCTTCATCACTTGACCAGGATATGATTCAGATGTCTCTCTCTCTCTCCTTTGATATGACTTGCTTGACTATCACTATGCTAGCCAGCGTAGCTCTGGCGTTCTAATTAGCCGAGGTTGAAAAACGAGCAGATGCGTAGTGAGCCGCGGAGAGATTGGCGAGACGAAAAGACCCAAAGCTACGCTGGCTATCACTATGCTAACAAAGGAAAATGTTTTGCCATTGTTGGTCCAAATCCATTTCAGTATAATTGTTTTCCGGTTTGGCAACTAGGCATTCCTTGAAAAGGTCCTTGTCTAGTTGGGTGAAGCTCACATTATTGAACTGACCTTGTATCAGCAAAACTTGCCAATACCTGAATAATCTGTTCGAAAGAGTTTCCTAGCAACCGGCATTGCGAGTGTAAACAGTTTAGGCAGAGCATCAAATTTTGCTGGTGGCGTTAGACTCACCGTTAGAAGTGTAGAATTGGGAGGCGATGAGTAACAAAAAATGTTCATGTGTTTTGTATTTCTTCTATACATTAAGCTAGAACTTCAACACAGTCTTTCTTTCGAAGCATTGCCCAATCTTCGATTTCATGTTCGACTTCAGTTTCCGTTAATCACTGACATTATTTGCCACTTGTACAGCTTGACTTCCTAGTGGCTTGTACCTTCATTCTGAATTGTTCTTTTATGGTTTTCAACTGTCAAACTGTATATATGCTATTTAATGGTACAAATAAAGCTTATTATTGTCGTTGTTGTTTGTTTAAGTTTGTCAAAGCAGAAAACAGCACAACAACGGCAAAAAGATACAATTAATGACTGACAAATTAATAACACAAACCACTATATAAACAGAAACAGAATCAGTTAATTTACAAATTTTATGGGACATTTATAGATAATAGTTTATTCTGGATACAAATAAGCTAAACTGACTAAAATACAGAAAACGTTTTCGTGCGGTCGTGCCTAAAGGATAAGTAAATTTAGAAGTTAACGAGTTAGCCTTCAGAAGTGAAATACAAATTTAAGTTTGAGTGAATAACGAAAGTGAAAAGGAGTTGATAGAAAGGAGAAAACTATTTAATAATAATAATTAAGTGTATGTTTTGAGTTAGAACACTACTAACTTGAGCTGATGAGATAACAAGTAGTTCTTCGTTTCCTTGGAAAAAGACATTGGACTGTTGAGTGATCTTATAGCCATGGGAACTTTGCCCAAGACTTTAGAAGAAATGAAAGAGAACGTTTGCTAACCTAGAGTTGTTCTGCAAGATGGTATACGTATATGTAGGTTTTTTTGAGAAAAGTTTCTGGTATTGTATCTAAAGTGTTCCTTAGCATATTCAAAGCAGCTATCAAATTGCTTAGGTAGCTTGCTTATTTGCCATTTATGGACAAACTTGAGGATGTTAAAAAAGAAGATGTTTTCAACTGTTAATACTTTTAGCAAATTGAGGAGTGGTAGGGTACTCTTAATTTCATTTCCATAAAGCTTAGCAAAAAAGATTTACTAATCTGATAATATGATTTTGTTTCATCTGGATCTTGTGTAAGTGAGTAAAATAGGTACTACCCCACGCAACTATGGCATATTTATAAGGGTATGTTAGAGTATAGAATAATTATTTCATTTAGGACAAAGTAAGATAGTGCCTTAATTTGGAGATGATACCAGTATTTTTGGAAATTCTTGAGCAAGTGTAAGAAATAATATGATTACCCCAGGATAAGGTGCTAGCTATAAAGACACCTAAATATTTGATGTAGTTCTTGTTCTCTAGAGTGTGAACAAAGTTGTTTTTGCCCTTTAAAGTTATTTTTATATTAGAAGCTTTTTTCTGGGCTGATTTGATAGTGGCAGAGTTTTTCTTTTTGAAATTTATGGAGAGTTGTTAATATCAAACCATATTTTAAGCTGTTTTCAACTTTTGGTTTAATAGTTGTTCTAATTCAGTGATATTATGTGATGTCGCAAATATGTTTGTATCATCAGCAAGTATGTCCTAAATTTGAGTAATTTTGAACAATTAGGAAGGTCATTGATACATATTAGGAAGAGAAAGGCTACAAAGAGCTATCTTGGGGAATTCTACACTTAACAAGTTGTTTTGGGGATTTAGTATTTCCCATTGACACATACTGCTTTCTCTTTATTAAATAACTAGTAAACCAGTCAAGGGAAACACCTCCAATCCTTTATTTTTCTAGTTTTTTTAGGAGTATTGTGTTATCAACAGTATCGAAAGCTTTGGAGAGGTTAAGGAAAACGCCACAAGTTTGTATATTCTTGTCTAGAGACTTTTGCAAACAATCTGTTATCTCTGCATTTGCTAGTCTGTCGATCGACCTTTTCTCAAACCACATTGAAACTGATATAGTATTTCATTTTTCTCAATATACCTTACCAATTGTAAATGGACAAGCTTTTCAAGTATTTGTGAGAATGCTGATAGGACAGAAATGGAACGATAGTGAGAAGGGTCAGTGGCAAATTGTTACGTTTATCCATCGGGATAATTCTTGCTAGTTTTAAGTGTCTGGTACAATTCTTTGTTGAAATGACTGGTTAAAAATTGCTGCAGGACTTCCACTTATTTTGGAGCTTGCGTTTTTATGCACTTTATTGGAGGTCCTAGAGAGGCTTTGTGTGTTTACAGGCTGGATATTCTGTCTTGTACTTCCTGCGGAGTTGCCGCATGAAGCAGTGTTGGAAGGATTGTGTACAATAGGATAGGCAGGATTTAGGTGGTGTGTAGAAAGAGTTGAAGCTAAGTTTTGGCCAGTATTTAAATAATAAGAGTTGAGTTGGTCACAAATACTTTGTTTGTCTGTATTACATTTGTCGTTAATAATTACTTAGTTTGTTTATTGGAGCACTGGAAGATCTTTTCCTGTTAACTAGCATTCCAATAAGCTGCCACGTAGTTTTTAGGTTGTCTTTGTTTATCATAAACTGCTTGGTGAAGTAACTCTTCTTTAAAACCATCTCTTTGATCTTATTGACTTTGTTGTTAATTTTTTTTTAATGGACATTACGTCGTTTTACTGCAGGTCTTTCTGCAATTAGAAACACTGTGTGAGCGGAGAAGAAAATCAAAAAAAGTTCGGCTCGTGTTTTATGACAACGCCAAAGCCTTACAAGAGCCTACAGTGGTACAACTACAAAACGATGAAATTAAAGGAGGCCTGAAATTGAAATCGACAACAGACCATTATACAAGCCTCTTGATTAGCCAGTGGTTGGAGAAACAGCGTCAAAACTGGAAAAAATTGTCGAAAAACGGTATAAAGTCGATTTTATAGACAAAACTGGAAAAGAACGGCTCCTTCAATGAAGCCCATTGCGCATAGCAGAGTTTTGTACTCTGTGACACAAACATAATCAAAACTACCCGTCTAAACATAGAACGTTTATGGAAGAACTGAAGAACTACGACATGTTCTTAAAAGCAAACTCTTTCAAATGTACAAACAAATTGTACTTGCAAATACTGGGTTGAACGATGGCCTTTGCAAACGTGTTTATGGTAGTAATAAGAAACCAAAGTTTGGAAACAAGGCAGAATCAAACAACTGGAAGTGAAACATTTTATTGTAGATGTAACGTTATTCTAGGTTACAACCAAAGTTGGCGTCTTGGTTTTTAATATTATCCAAACGATATGAATTCCATTCTTAACGACACGTATAGCTGAAATATCTAAACCTACCATACCATGTGAAGTGAAAAATCCAATGTCCAAACAGCAGGAGGGGTAGCGAGCTCGAGCGCATACCATACCTACCGACAAACTCAAAATGAAAACTTACCATGATCGCTGTCTGACGAGTCTTGTGATCAGAACTACACAAATCGACGCAAAAATTTCCGACTGTATTGAGCCACTGTCAATGACGGTCTGAACTGCGCAAACACTGAACGTTAATTTATACCAGTAGAACGTACGCGCATGCTCGCGTTTAGCTCTATTTAAATAAACGTGTTGTGCCCCGTGGCAGTTTTATTACGTAACTTCATACATTGAGCAAAGCTTGTACTTTATAAGGAGTAGAAATTGAAAGGTGTTAAGGAATAATCACGAGATGCTGTTCTCGACGGTATTTCATAAGACATTGCTTCCTTTCAATTTGAATTCAAAGATCCATTCCTCAGCTTCTAACCTCTTGGTCGCCTTCAGCAGTCAGGGTTGAGGTAAGCAAGAGCGCTTACTAAGTTCAACTTGTCACGGTTGGTGAGTGGCTTGGGTCAAACCACCCATCGTCAAAATGGCAAGTGAGAATGGTCGAAGAGTCTGAATGTTTCGTTTCTTCATTCCAATGTACAACGCGTGTGGGAAAATTTTTATAGTGAATAATAATAATAATAATAATAATAATAATAATAATAATAATAATAATAATAATAATAATAATAATAATAATAATAAAAGTAGTAAACAGCTCTTTGAAGCGCGTTGAATTCATAAAATGTTTTATGGGCGTTGTAATGAAATCACTTGCTTTAAACCGTCCGTATCTCAACACCCATAGATGTAAGACTGAGATAAAAAAAAAAATAAATGATGCTAACTGAAAGCAATATCAAAAATTTAAAATTAAATATTTAAACCGCAAATTTTAAATATGTGAACCTTAGACCTGACATGGCGGTGGTCTCGTTTGGGGTCGATGGGATTTCACGACTTGTTTTTCTCGACGACCACTTTCGAGCGCTCTTCACTACCATTCCTTCCAACTTTCTTTCATTACTGGAGGCAACTTTAATCTTGGATATTTCGGTAAACCATGGACAGAATGACCCCACACTCCAAAAGGAGACAAAAAAGCAAGCATGAGATAATTAAATACAACAAGAATGTTTAATATATTTTATATTTCAAAGACTTCCAGTGCAACGATCATTTCCACACAAAGGCTCTTAAATCCGCTCCAGTAAGGGGTTACGTAACACCAATCATATATTTATAGTCTTCTCAAATGTTGGCTGACCTGTGTTCTTAAGTGGTTAAATTGTTTCAGCGTAAAGTTACGGACTGGCAGGAAGTTCGTGGCCTTGAAGAAAAATTCCGATCCTCACTGACTGTTTCAAAAACCGTGTAATACATGACTATATTTATATCCATAATTTGCTGATTTGGTAGTACAGACAGGTTGGAATATCACGAGGAGCCACAAAAGGCAAAATTTTGGGCCAGCGTTGGCGTTGGCTGAGGGTCGCAAAAATTCATGGTATGACCGCGAAGCACTTAAGAACCCGGAAGTTCCATGACAAAGTTGTCATAAAGTTGACAGGTCGTGCAAAGCACAACTGTGGCTGTGTTTTCACGATACGAGGACAGTTTTAACTAGTTAAGATCGGAAATTCCGGAAATGCCGTGAAAACACACTGCCGACTTTTTTATCTACATAAAAATGTCAGTTGTTTTCACAGGGAAAATGAGCAATTTATCTAGCCTAAACAGCGGAGATAGGGGACAATTTAGTAGCCTGCGCGGCAGCCGGACATGTCAATTATTTTTAAATGTTTACAACTGTCTGCGACGCAGGCTACAATTTAGACGACTTCGAAAGATGGTTTAAGCTGTCCCAGGATTAAGCATGGCCAATCACAGAGCATGGACTTGACAAACATGTCAAATTTGTTTTCACGCGGCAAACACAAAAATGCTTTGCCATTTATTTTGCGCTAAAACTTCCCAAGCATGCTGCTTTCTCTGTTACTGGCAATACTCGGTTGAAAACTTTCTTTTGGACAATAGAATTTATATCTACACTGACAATACGAACTATGGAAGGACAAAATTAGCTAAGGTGCGTTACTGATTTAGATTCGTTGTTTCTCTAACTGGTTTCCTGTATATATTTTTTCTCCCTAATTACTAATGTTGAACGACAGGACTCAAGCGCGCGTTTCATAATTTTTATTTTAACGCAGGAGTCGATTCGTAATTCCGCCAGTCGTAAATCACGAAAGTAACATTCCTCGTCGAGGGCCAATGCTGTTTAACTCGGGTTTAACAGCCGGATTTGGCTCCAATCAAGTGTGGAATCTTCCAGCAATGTCAACTCCTGGCCTGCTACAACACTACACGGAACCCCGCCATTTTCTCTATCGTCAAGTTCATTTATTCAAAAGGCGGGAGAACAAATTTTTTAAACCACAACTCAATCTGTTGTTTCCGGTAAATGTCAAAATCTTGTCATAAAATACGATTAATCTATCGCGTGAAAACGCTTGGCAAGTTTGACTAGTGTATCTTTGTATGTAAACACCGTACATATCGGAATTTTATTCTAGTTAAAACGCCTCGTGAAAACGCACCCTGTGATAAAGTCCATAAGCAGCTGACAGACACTGTCAACATTTGGACAAGATTTTATTAAATGCAGGTTCGTAAATAGAAAAATATTGGTTAAATATTGACAGGATAGCCAAATTCGGCGCGAATGTCCAGCGTGGATTTTAAAAATTTGGGCATTCAAAGCTTTGATCGAGGGTCTTGGCATGTCACGTAGAGAAATGATTTTCGAAGTTTGCAGCCTGTAGTGGATAAGAACAAGTTCTGGTCCGCTGTTAACAAGGATCTTTGTGGTGTCAAGGCGGATAGAGTCGAGCACGGAGCAGAACCAATTTTTTGATCTTTTTCCAAATGAACTTCAAAGCTGTTGAGCGTGCCGATGGCGGTAAAGTCGATCCTGCATGGTTTGATGCAAAGTACCAGTCCAGGGATGTTTTCGTGGTCTCCACGTTTGGCCTTTGTGGATTCCTTCTACGACAGCGAAATCTTAGTGAGACCTACCTGAAAAACAATAATTTTAAACAGGCTTGCTGAGATCGAAAATACTTCTAGTCTGGCAAGTGGCGGCAATGAAGGGCAAAATGGCGGCGACAATCAAGACTCTGTTCGAAAGGAATTGGAGGCTGCTCGATCGGTTATCGCGATGCTTAGGTCCCATCTGGCATCCCCGACAAGAAGAACACCGTCCTCTACCTCGTCAAGTTCAAGACAATCTTCCTCAACTTCTTCTTTTAAGGCAAATCGTCGATTCCTCCCTCTTCGCCGCCGAAGAAGAAACGGAAGTTGATCAAGAAAAGCGCACGCAAAATCCTTCGCTCTCTGAGAGGTAAGTTTCTCATACTTTTAACTCAATATTTGACATGTTTTTTAATAATTGAACATCTGCCAACAGTTCTGGCACTAAATTATCTGCCATAAGACGGTACCTCCACGTGGTATGGCAGGGGAACAAGCACAATAGTTTATGTAGTTTTTCTGTTTTTGTTTTTTAAGTGGCTGTTGAAAAACTGTTTAACTTGCTAAACTAGAATGTTCGTGTTGCAAATACCGTCAAAATTTGTACAAGGCTTTATTCACTAATTTCTATCTTTATAAACAAAATTATTTTGCGGAAAAACAATACAATTTAAAAGTTAACTTACACTCCACTGAATTCATAGAATGACAGTATTTTTCTCTCTTGTTCCCTCGGCTGGCACGCCTAGAAATGAAAGAGGCTGCAGGCCCGTTCTCCGGCTGAGGCAAAAATATTGTTACTTTTTTAACTTTTAAGCAGTACCTTTTTTAAATTTTTTGTTTTTCTGTTAACCGCTCCATAGAAATTTAAAAAAGTTAACGTACATTCCACTCACTTCATAGAATAGCAGTATTCTTTTTTACTCATTTCTTTGGGCGGCACGCCTAGAAATGAAAGAGTGGCTCAGGCGGCACGCCCGCACTCTCAGAAAAAGATATCTTTTTTAACATTTAAGCAGTACGATTTAATGTTTTGTTTTTGAAATCGGTCGATAAAAATTTTAAAAAAATGTTAACGTATATTCCACTCACTTCATACAAAAACAGTAAATTTATCACTCATTTCTTCGGGCGGCACGCCTAGAAATGAAAGACTAGCTCAAGCGGCACGCCCGCACTGTGAGAGAAAAATCGTGTTTCTTTGTAACATTTGTGAAGTACGTAGAACTTTGTACGGGAAATAATTGCCAATTCTTATTATAAGCTTGGGCTGCCTGTGTGCGATCCCGCTGATTTTATCTTCGATCGGCTTGATTTCAGTTCTAATAATCTTAAGTACTTCCTCCGTATTCACTTTTGAACTAATTGGCCTTTTAATCGGCCCACATGTATGCTTGTAGAGACAGATTCAAAACTGGAAAACGTTTTTAAAGAAATGTGTGAGGAAGAAAGTCAAGACGAAACAGCAAAACAAAGGCTCTTTCAAATACCAAACCCATCGCGTAAAGTTTTGTACTTTAACAAAACGACACAAGTATCAAAATAAACCGCCTGTAAAGAAAAACGTTTATGAGAGAAATGAACTGCTGCAACTCATTCTCAAAGCAAACTCTTTCAAGTTTGTCGATATAACGTCATGCTGGGTCTCAACCAATGTTTATGCTTTAAGGCTACCGTTCACGTTGGAACGGTTCAAAATTTCGAAATTGAGAATTTTGCAGAAAATAAAAATACATTAAATGAGCTTCTAGTAGGAAAAAATGTTTTTCAATATATTTAATAGTTTGCGAGATATGACGAACGAGACGGTTTTAACCGGAAGTGAAATTGTATGACGTGCGGTGTACTTTAGGAGTGAATTTCTCGAGACATGATTTGCTAAAACTGCGACAACGCAAAGGATCAATGCTCCCCCAATTTTTTACCTCATGCCGTCAAATTTGGCAAGTTCATAAAACAATAGCAGAAGATGAAAACAGTCCTGGCGAATTTTGAAATTCCGCTCCAATCATCTTTTATAACTCAATCAGGGCAGTTTTGTACCCTGCAAATAAGGAATTTTCTTCAAATACCTGTAAAAACCCAACAACGCATTCAATTAAAAATCGCCAGGACTGAATTAGAGTAAAAATTGTGCTAAATCTCATAAACAAACTTAAAATGGTTGAAATTGAAACTGACAGTCGCATTGACGTCTAGAAGTGAAAAAAACAGTTTGAACTATGATGCTCGAATTCAATTATAATTCAAATTTTAAAACAATTTTTCCACCATCATTTAGACAATTTTATAAGCTTTCCATTGGTATATAGGTTTGTGGGTATTCGATGCGTATTAAAGGAGTTACGTACGGAAAACTAAAAAACACCGCTCAAGGTGAACGGTAACCCTAAGTTTTTCCAAGCAGTGAACGAATTCCACTCCACAATCACCCTAATAGCAAACTTGTTATGGCAGCATGAACAACAAAATATACCAGTACAAAAGATATTTGAAAAACTGGAATGGAAACGCTTTATTGTCGATGTAGCGTAGTGTTGGGTTAAAACCAAAGTTGACGTCTTAATTTCATGATCCAAATGTGATGACGGAAAAACTGGAAGTTTCTAGAAGTTTTCAGAAAGTGTGTTTTTGGAGAGGTTTCTTGAAATATTATTTCAAGATCTTTTGTACTTTGAACACGCAAAGGGTAATTAGCGGTGTTTTCAATACTCATGATCCCATGTGTTATCCGATTTGAGGATAAGGATAAAGTATGCCGC
>JAOBRG010263538.1:0-16362 GCA_027574985.1 Umimayanthus nakama | reverse complement strand
GAAAAACATTCACCTCGCCGCTTCGCGGCTCGGTAGAATATATTTCACTATTCACCTCCACTTCGGGGGATAGTTGTTAAACATCCCTCCCAAAAATCGTTCAAAATAATAAAGATGAGTATTCTTCAATCATACAACTAGACTATTTTTTTTAAATCATACTGTCCCCAGAGTCTTCGTCTGGTGCAACTAATACTTTCGTGTTTTCATTGTATTTTGTTTATTTTTTGTCACTTTATTTATTTGTCTATTTACTTATTGTTACTTTATTTGTTTGTTTATTTATTTTGTTGTTTATCTATTTATCAATGTATCTGTCGTAGACTGCCTTAGCTTTTATTACCTACCCCTGTTTACTAGTAATAAATAGTACTTCTAGTTACTCAGCTCGATTGAAAATATAGTTACTTCTGAGTAACCTTTATCTAAAGAATGTTACTTCTTCGGGCAATATTATGTAAATCTTTCTGAAAGAAATTTATGGTTATAGAATTCTTGTTTGTGTTGCTGTTGATGCTATTGAAACAAGTGCATGGTCCAAGCTTCAAACTCATCCACCCATCACAACTCCACCCCAAGGATCTTTATTTTTGTTATGAACTCACCGTTCTTAAAGAAGACTCTGGGAACGTGGTTGCTGTCTGTAGTTTTATTTTACCTCAGATGCAATTACTACCTCGATGTTTGTCATCAGGTGTTCTTAATATGTAGCTTTTAACAGCATTTACTTTACGGTTCGGGGCTCGTTATAGCGGTATTTGTTACATTGAGGTTCGTTACATTGTAGCCGGCTGTACATCGGGCTCGTTATATCGGGGTTCATTTAATCGAGGTTCGTTTACCTGAGTTTGTATATCAGGTTTCGCTTTATCGGGATTAATTATACTGACGTTAGTTATATCGGGTTTTACTATATCGGAGTTCGTTATATCGAGGTTCGTTATATTGGGGTTCCAATGTAGCGAGTTTGCGCATTTGCGAGGAGCACCAGCGTCTGTCAACCACCGGTATGTTAATTAGCCACGTGGAACAATCACAGCGGCGGTTTCTTCTCTTTTATGAAATTCCCTAGATTCCAGCGCTTTAACCCCTTTACTGAAGTTTTACAAATCATAAATACTCCACAGTTCTTTCAGAATAAGCGCGATCCCATTCCTTCGAACGGAAAACCGTTGTTCGACGATTTTATGTCATTGTAATTTTGCTTTGTGTCAATAGCAACACGAAACCAGTATCTTAATACCATCAGTGATCTTAACGACAAGACTAGCTAGGCATATGACAAAAGCAAGTCGTAATTTAGTTGCGTCCTGAACCGTAAGACAACGTAATTATCCTCAAAGTCTCAAGAGACTGAGCAGAAATTTCTTTAAAAATCTTCCTTATTTTAAGAACACGTGTAAAACAGTTAAATATTGAGAAACTGATCATAACATCTACTAACTATGATAACATGGAACGGAAATTATCGGTGTAACTTACACGAAGTGTCCTAATTCTGATCAGATGTACAACAAGTTCGTTTATATAGTCAGTTTTCTTGCTGGCGCTTCACACACAGTCACAAGGTGTCAAATACTGATGAACACAGCTACTAAACTGTCAACGTTTACCATGGCGAACAGTAAGCGATAAGGTAAGAAAGAGTTCTCTATCTTTTTGTCTCTTATCGCAGTTCCATAAAAGAAAAGCTGGTATTGACAGCATCTACAGACTAGCCAACTGAAGACAAAATACTAATAAGTTACCTCTGTGCGGCATTTCTATCCACGGAGACTCAATGATGGTGGATCAACCAAGCCTTGGCGAGGGCCCTGAATCAATGGAACACTTCTTAGTCTTCATTTGGTAACACAAGGAAAGAAATAACAAGGATGAAATGAGGACTCAAACTAACCTCTAAGTACTTTCTGAAGCCTCATTAATCGTTCTCACGTCTTATGGAAGACAATAAAAACAATTCGGTATCAAAATGGACAGTTTACGAACCCAGGGTTAAAACCATGTTTTCAGATTTGATATAGAACACTCCTGCCACCAGTGGAGTTTCCTAAACTACTTTG
Source organism: Umimayanthus nakama (assembly GCA_027574985.1). NCBI lineage: Eukaryota > Metazoa > Cnidaria > Anthozoa > Zoantharia > Parazoanthidae > Umimayanthus > Umimayanthus nakama. The sequence continues at coordinate 14,299 of JAOBRG010263538.1, read as the reverse complement.
AAATAAGCTACAGGAGCTGCCCGTGTCCCCATTGGACAAGTTTCTAGCGGGTACTCGGGGAGAGAACAGGTGATCAGTATTCTGCACAGAGCACCCACCCGTCGCCATCGGATAGCCCAAAGTTACTGCAAATATCTCAATCATCTCTCCCAAGCTGTGTTCAATTGTTGTTTTTGCATAGTGTCAATTAAATTTGGCAACTCTCGTTGCTATAAAAATTTTCCCGCAACCATTCTTGCTACATAAAAACGGTTTGTGAATGTAAAGCTGTATATTCATTTCAAATTTTCATCGTGCTCCTAATTATCTGAAGAAATTAAAACGCCATTAGATAACTCAGAATTTTCTTAAGTTTAAAAGCGTATATTTAGCTGAAAAGTCAATGATATCTACCTAAATGGGTCGCAGGAAACTCCAAAAGCGATAAGCTCGAGAAATATCTTGGTTGCGTTTTATTGAATCTTTGATTTGATTGGAGCTTTGAAAGTAACTGAAACAAAAACAAAGCTGTTAGATTTCTTTTAAAAAATGTATATAAATAGCTCTTTGATATCTAGCTTTTTAGACTTTGAAAGTATTCTTTGCTGTAACCAATCGTAAACTGTCATGTTCTTTTCACAGATCAATCATTTTTGTAAAACCGATCATCTAGTACAATTAAATCAAAGAACGATATTGTTAGAGCATCTGTTGGTGGGGTCAAACGCTTCACAGCTTGTTCCGACAATTTGTTTACAAAACACTACAAATACTACCAGAAAGCAAGCCTGAAGTAAGATGTCTTCAAATAAACAACACAGTATAATCCTTTATCCAAACCACACTTTAAAACCTAAAGATTCAAGAAGAATTATTTTGTTTTTGATTCTCTTAGGAACTATCTTCCATTTAGTATGCAAAGTAACCTAGACTCAGTTCTAGCTTCTAAGTTCTATTATTGCAAAGTATTTTGACTCTTATCGTGACTAAACCTAATCCAGCATAAGAAACAGAAACAATAACACTAAAACAGTGTTTCTAACAGAAAACAAAATGACAAGTACCAAGTCTTCGTTAGCTACTAGCAGTGGGACCTGCCCGATTGTCACAACACTTCGAAATAAAAACAAAAAACTGAGGCATCACGGAGGAGTGATGGAGCTGTGTGCTGTAGCTTATCGGGTTCCTTTATAAAATCGATCGAAAAAAATTCACCTTGCACTGCTGATGTAAGTGGAGTTCTTTTCGCATTATTTCACAGAAAATATTTAAATTAAATTTGAATCGATTTATAATCAAAAGTTTGAAGTCATTGAAAGCTCATCAAGAATCACTGTAATTTAAAAACTCAGATTGTCATTGGTTAGTCAATTAAAACTTCAAAACACACGTTTTCTGTTCACATTTGAGGCCTAACAACTTATGTGACGTGCAAGTAAATCACTGGAAATCTTTGCTCTAGCTTGAAAGTCGCAACTCCAGGTTTTCTGATTGGAGAACACTGACTGCCAAATTAACATTTGGAGAATTTGAGAAAACGTCTTGAGAGTTCGGGCTTGATTTATAAAAGACGAAACTGAGTTTCAACTTTTCTGTGTTTTCGAGTGGGAAGCTTAGACCGACCCTAAACCTTGAGGTCTTGAATGAAGTCATTGTGTCAAGCGCAGTCTTGTAAGATGAATGCCAGAAAACGAGTTTCCTAAATTTGTGGATTGTTTTCTGAGGCACTTTAGTTTAAACAACACTGAACTGGGTTTCAGCATTCGGTCACTCAAGCTGACATAATTTTCTCCAAAGAGAAGAAGGGTCCCCGGGGCGAAATCAATTGAGTGAAACTCATTTTTAAAAACAGCGGCAGTCCAACAATTGGTACATTACCTGTTTCTAAAGGACTGACAAATGACTGTATTAATACCGACTGTTACTTGAAGTTTCCGAGGTGTTCTCCTTTTTTCCTGTAAAAAGCAATCTGCTAACCTTGTTCTCGTGTCAGTATTGTTAAGCAAGTCACTTCTCTTTTGAACAAACTGTGTTACGTGTTATTAGCAGCTAGACCTCGTTACCTAACCATTACATCATTTCATGCATGGGTCAAAGATCCTTGTGTATTGTGCCAAGTTAAAGCAAAGTTCCTTCTCACTACAATTCTTTGTGAATCATGGGTTTTGAAACTGAGTGCAGTCGAGTTTTCGCTCATTACGAGGAATTTTGTGGCAACAAAAAGCCGTTTAAAACTTACTAGGAGCAATAAAACTTCGACAGCCAATTTAGCAACAGTTTTGGCACAATGCCAGTGTCTCTCAGCTATCGGCTAGCACAATACAAAACCATCCCGCGTAGTGCAGCCACTTTTGGCTTCACCGAACAGTAGCCGTCCATGCAGGTGAATGTCTCGCTCAATTGGTTTAGTCTGTGTTAAGTTGGGGACATTTATTTTTAATATAAAACCTTAACTAGCTGCCGTGTTCAAGTTATCTTTCAAATCAACGCCTTATATCTAGCGGAACTGTCTTTGTGAACTTCAGTGGCTGGATATAGCAGTAACTGCGTTATTGCACAATCCTTCCAAACAGAAATGTGAAAATTGAGTTTGTATCTATTGTGTGAAAATGTGTGTCTGACACAGTTGCATTATGGGAATGAGAGCGGGCAAAACCATACACTTTTAAGCTTCGGTGCAGCAATACGTCGTATTTGAGAACGCTGAACTGATTAAAAGCAAAATTGCTATTTATAATTCTTGGAAAAAAGAGACAAGCTAAAAAAGGGCTATCAGCTATCAATGCCTGTACCATTGCATATTTTACTCACTGATCATTTTAGTGTAACGTAATAGTGAAATGGGCCTTGTGCAGAACTACTTCTTCCTCAGCTGTCCTTTGAACCTATACCATTCATTGAGCTTTCAGATACAACCACGAGCATTTCGGAGTGAAACCGGTCTAGACTTAGATATCGGCCTTGAGGCACCATGCCCTGGCACTGGAAGCTCTAGACTCTCGTGCCTAGAGGCACGGGAAAGGTCAACTGACAAAGCAGCTGTAGACATAAGTCTAGAGGCACCCGGCACCGTGAACTTGTAAGAGCGGCTCTAGACTCTCGTGCCTGGAGACACGGGGTAAAGTGAACTGACATAAGCAGCTCTAGACACAGGCCTAGAGGCACGGTGCACTGTGAACCAGCACAGGTAAAGGAAAAGGCACCGACAGACACATAGGCATACACAGACGGTTTAGACTCTGACTAGGGCATAGGCAAAGGCACTGACGGCACAACCTTCTCAAACAGTTAATCCCAGGTCACCATGTTATCACTGACATAAGTTTGATTTTAATTCTGACCGCATAACGCTGTAGAAGATTCTTTCATCGTTATTTATCGCTATAACTGCGCTTAACTTCTCAACCATCGCCGCCGGGCGTACACTTTGAATGCAATACTTATTGAATGTGTCCAGGCCTGTACGCCCATGCACAGGTCACACGTGTGTTTATGCGCATACACGCAGAGATGTATCGTGCACACAGACACACACACCACCTCAGATCGTGACATACATACAATAAAATGTTTCCTTGCCACGCGCAATCCTGTTTTGCAAATTATGAGTTTTCAACAGATCGTTTCACGCGTGTGATTGTATCATAGGTAATCAGGGCAGGAGTTATATTGCCGACTGAGAATACTCAGGTTTTTCGACATTGCCACCCAAAATTGCCAGTGTCAAATGATAGATTTTTTCAAAGTAAAAGTCAAGTTCATATCAAAACCGACTACTTGGCCTAATTGACCGCAAAATAGACGTAAACTGACCATGAACTTACTTGTTACTTGAGAACGAGTTTCAGAGTGTTTCACCGATACAAATTGAGGACACGGACTCAAAAATGTTGTAGTAAGCACACTAAAATGCCAACTATTGTTATTATGCATGTACAAAGCGGTTTCCTTACCTTCGCTCTTCCAGCAAGCTATACTTTAGACAAACAGTAAATACAAGAATTTTAAGAAATACCCGCTTTGATTCACTTGGCTTAATTTCAACTGAAGTACTACACTGATGCATTTGTATGAAGTAAGAGCAACTGGAGAAAGGTATATGTTTGATCAGTCCTCAAGTAATCGCAACCGTTTGTTTCACTGGTTAGTACGCAACTTAAATATACATTTATCTTGATGTTCATTTTGGCTACGAAAAGTCTTGACTTGAAAATGAAAAGATTGGCCTGAGAGTTAGCAGTAAAATTTCTATTCCCCCTAACTTTGCTACAGCTATTGCCCCAAGTACCCATGGTGCACTTAATCACACTAGTGAAGCAATTTGTCAGAAGCAGTAAAGTTTCAAGTAGGTAAAGAAATTGTTGAGAGTTGATCAAAATTGTCCTCTTGGTGAAACGACAATTTGTTTATCGTGAAGCGCACCTTTTCGTATCGTAGTTCTGAAGAGTTTCGAGGCTAATTAAAATGCTGAGTTAACAGTTTAAGAAAAGAGAAAAAAAATCCGCAGTTTTTTGCTCTCCTGCGACTAAAAACACGCATTTTGGACTTACTTTGCGCGTTAGCCTCTTTACAACTAAGCAACACATTCTTATGTTACTTGTGATATGAACGATGAAGCCCTACCTCACCGATTTAGTTTACAACAAAATGGGCATCTGTATTAAAACTACTATACCCTTGAATCTTAAATGATTTCTTTTTCTGATTATTTACATTAAAATTCAGCTTGAACTAACTTAAATTACTCATTTTGTGCTAATGAACAATAACTCTACGACAAAGCTTATAGATAAGATACCATGTGTACAAAGATAGATCTTCCTTGAGAACGAACTGATTAAAGGCTAGTTTGCTTTTGACTACCGATGTCATTGTGATACGGTTTAGGTTGTCTTGAGCTAAAGACAGTCGAAAAAAAGGAAATGCCCTAAAGACACGAGATTTATGAGACAGTGATTTAGATTTGGCTTAAAGCTTAAGGGGAACAACGGAAATGGTATGAGTTAGCTGGGGTCATTGGTAGCGGTTTTAACACAACGGCGTCTCTTTTATGATCCCAAGTTTAAAACATTGTGTTGCAAATCACAGTTCTCTAGAACAGAGAAACTGAGATCGACTCTGTCAATTCGCACTCTTGTCAAAGTATGTATGCATTTGATTTTGCGCATTGGCTTAGAACATGACTGCCATATAATGTGAATTTTAGACTGTAGGCAAAACCAAGATGACATTTCTGGTAGCACCAGTTGCCGTTTACCTAATGTACCTTACCAAGATGAGGCCGTATTATCAAGTATCTAAAACCGACTGATCTCAAAACCAAAGCACTGAAGTCACATACATATAAGAGACAGAACACTTAAGAGTGTAGATTTTATCTGTTGTGTAGTTTTCCTACACAATTTTATTTTATTACGATATATCATTGACTTGAAAGCCGCTACCGAATAACGATTTCATGAGAGCAGTGCCTTAAACTAACGCTTCTAACCTTTTTGAATTTACTGTTCAAACTAAGAGCTTTTGCATTGCCATGAAAGATTCAATATAATTATGCCACAAAATAGCAGTCACTTTCGCTTTTTCAAGAATAAAAATATTTTTTATGGCCAGGTAATCATCAAGATGGCCAAGACACGAAATAACCTTGTCACCTTCAAAACTGTACACGAAAGGCTACTTCAAACGTCATTTTGGCAATACTTCTTTTAGCTTCTGAAGAACATGGCTAGAGAACTTAGTGTCAACATTCACCAAAGCAGTAAAGCTTTAGTATTAGAACTTACCTATTACTGTGAAAGATCAAAACAGAAGCACTTTCAACCGTTTGCCGTCAAACGGCTTCCATTCGGAGTCAACAGTTCCGCTGACAACCCATCTCGCCATTTAACCAATCCATCTTCGACCACACAACAATACTTCTACGCAAGAAAAGAGAAAACCAAAGCCAAAGAAAAGTATAGCGGCGTTTAAAGACACCGTTATGGGTTTGGATGCTTGAGTGACGGAGAAGAAAGGAAAGATCAAGTTCATAAAAAGTTAATCAAATACCACAAAAGACAACAACAGGTGGCGGGAAAGAGAAGCTCTGTCCACAGTTTTGTGACCTTTTACTCGCAGCATCGCCTCCGAACGGAAAATATTTTGAGGCGAAATCATTCAAACTAATTTAGCAGTCACATTTGTGTAGACAGCTGCAAAATGAGCCTTAATCATCTCATCTTTCTTGGACATCGAAAACGAAAATCCGACAAGAGTGTGATTCTTGGCTAACTGCCACCAAACCGAATACCAGCAGAAGGCATCCTGTTCTGAAATTAATTATTATAATCAACAATTTACCCAAACATCAACAAACTATTTTTACTTTCTTTTGAGACTTTAAGGTTGGTTTTTCTCTCAAAAATGGCACCACAGAGATTGTGAAAACATAGCTGACTGCAAATGTTCGCCTGACAGTGTTGAGAAGAACAGTTATTTCGCCTCAGCCGAAATGAAGAAGTGCGTTAATTATTTAGAGGTCAACACTTCGCTCCTACCCCAGCTAGTCCCTTGGACAGTTTTTGAGCAAGTCCCCCACTGGCTAAGAGTTACAATAGTTATTATTAGATCTTCCGCTCAAACGTTGAGGGATTCCCATGATAATCTCAGTAAATGTCTATTGTCCAGACGTTACGACCCTACCCCTCACTTGTTTCCTTCTTGAAGGGCGCATAGTCACCTCGCAGGCATGGCCCAGTGACTACAAGCCCACTAGATGCATGACTAAGGGTGCATAGAAACCCACTGGTTCAAGAAAAACTGAGAGAATCCAGGGTTTAGAGTGTGTTATACTTCAAACTGACTTACCTAACTGTGTTGCGTCTTTTAAGTGAATACTGGCAGGAACTCCAATCGAGGGGTTAAACCGTTCTCTTGGCGGGGCCCAGCTATGCGAGGAATCGCCCAAACTGGTGGCTTCTTGTTCTAGTATATAAGTAACACTAGTGAGAGACACGCAAAACAATACAAACAAAGCTCATTGTCTTTCAAAAAATCTGATTGGCTTTCAAAAACGCTAGTACAATGTAGGAATTTTTGTCACAGATTCAAACACAGTGCGGTAGAAACCGCTTCGTTTTGTCATGCTGTTCAACCCTACTTTACCGTGGTTGCTTGAGGAAGGCGCTAGACGGAGGATAACAGAATCATTTACTGGGTAAGCACCTAACACAAAACTCTGGGAAGCAAGTATTTTCAAACGAAATGTTGATTGATTTTGAAAGCGTTGAATCCAGTGAAGCAAGGAAACCCAAGCATGCATATATACAAAGATAGCGGCTTGCCAAGACCGCATATTTCACGGCTGATGTGGCAATGAAAGCGTGAACGAAACCAACCGTTTCTGAACTCCTTCCATCTTACTTTGATGAAATATCGGATATGTTATTGACTTCAAGGCACGAGACCGTCGATGCAAGGAACTCAACAGTTTAGAAGGCAATAAAATATTAGATTGAATAACTTTTGTTTGCGTACTTATCAAAACTACTGGTTTACCATAATTTCATGACTTCACGCGACACATAAACACAAAACGTTTTGCCTACACTTGTGTGTACCCTTCGCAGTTACACGAATATACTACAAGATAATAGCCTTTTTTTGGTTGTGACAAATCTGAACTGTTAGGGTGATTATAATTACCGCTGCTGTCCCTCCATATAACATAAATTTTGCTATCGACAGAAGTGAAACGACTTTATCTAAGTCAGTATTCGCAAGAAACGCATTGAGTGGCTTGGTATGAATCAACGTCCCATGGTTTGGAAGATAAACTCGCCAAGCGCGAAGAGTTCGTGGCACAATAAAAATTAAACCAACACAACGCTTGAAAGAATCTAACTTCTGTTGTAGTTTAAACTTTTGTTTTCATTTTTGCATCAATGAATTTCGAACAATATCGTTAAGGGTTTGAAAGCTACAATTAAGGGTGCTTTAGTGTTCCATTTGTAATACAATTCATTTAAACGATAATGAATTGTTTGCAAATGGTCAGTCATTGACATACAGCAAAATTCTGAAAGTCCATGGACTTGTATTTGGTCCGATGGGCTTAGATTTGGTCAAAAGGCCTCTAGTCTTGTCATTCTTGGGTTGAATTTATATTTATACTCGGAACGTTATACAGGGAAGGGTTTTATGTTTGAAGCATATTCGTTAACTCTAAAATTTGGCTCAAGTGGTCTGCGTTCTCTTAGAATAATGATGATTTTAAGAGTGCTGTTACCAAGCTGGCCAAAAAAATTTGAAACTTTCTTTGAAGGCAAGATCCTAGTTTCGGTCACCTTTGATATACTGGCTGGGGTGGTCAATCGCGGGCGGGAGGAAAATCAGGGCCGATACAAAAGTCGAATGGAGCTTCCATAGTACTTTTCATGGACTTATTTAGGAATAATGCACGAAAGATTTTGTTTCTTTTAAACACCCCTGGGTTTGTAAACGGGATGGAGGGTATTTTTATTATATTAACAACTCTATTGCATGAGAAAACGTCCGCAGTTGAGAGGCTACACGTTTTAACCCTTTCACTCCTACTTTCCTAACGCTGTTTATCTGAGTATTAAAATAAGCTGTCTAGTTTTGATAAATCGAAAATTAATCTTCCACTCCAGGCTCTCTCAGGTGAAATGTAGCATTCTCCCAAAATGTTATTAGGACGGGTTTAGGTTTGGGTTGTATGGTGACAAGTAATATAAACTAGCAATGTGTCATTTAGCACCTTTGGGAGTGAACTAGGGGTTGAAATATGTTTCACCGATGTTCTCAAACCTAAAATTACATATAACAAGAGGCTGTATTGACAGCCTAACTCGGCCCGTAACTTGCAGCATGCTTAGTAAATTGACTGAAACGTTTGCTCAGTCGAAGGACCAACGTTCGAAACGTCAACTACACATCAAGGCCCACACGTGAAAAACACACTATATCAACGTTTCAAGACCTTGTTTGTCAAACCTGTATTCAGCTTACTTGTCAACTCAGAAAAAAACATATTTTTCGGTCTCACTTGTTCACTACAAATCGTATACCAAATAAACTAGCTTGAATATGGAATAAATCGTAACAATAAACTCACATAGTTATTGTTCAACACGTTTTAATTCGGTGTTCCACAGGCGATCAGTCGTCATGACTTTTTTTACAAACTGAATTTTCAGTTGCAACTGCAACCTTCTTCAGAGTATTTTGGTTCTGTTCTGATGAAATGAATTTACGATTCTTCAGTTTTAAAAAAGGGGTTATCACATTTTAAAAGAAAATAAACGAAATAATTATGGGGCGCAAGGCTGTTTCAGACAGACCGAGAGCAGAACTTGAGTTAGCGACCCAAATTAAACTTATGACGTAACCGTCAAGTTATAAGCTAGTAAATAACAGAGATAGGACGCAACGCTAGAAAAGTCTAGCGTTGGTTTATAATCAAACTTCAAGTGTTGATGAAAACACTTGCTAATGCATAGCTATTTGTAATACAACAGTGATTAAACATCAAGTATTACAAAGACACCGAGGTAAGATTACCGGTAACAGCGATAAAATTACATCAGTGTCTTTGTAATATTTGAATTTGAAAACTGTTGCGAAAGTGGTTTGAGTTTTAATACCAAGTTGAGTTGGCCAGCACATATCTTGAAGCCGAATTCGCAGCGAACTTTTAAAATCGAGCGATCTTATAATCGAGACTAACGCGGTTTCAAAACTTTTTGGTAGATTTCGTGCACAAGAGTCTTTCTTCAACATGCCGAAGGTTGGCTGGCGAGCGACCGTTGGAATTTGCAGAAATTTGGCGAAGTTCTGGAGGCTCTGTGTGCCAGCCGTCATCCAGGTGTTTTTCTTGTTTCTTGGGGGGCGACTTCAATCATTCCCAAAACCCAAATAAAATCGCACGAGACAGCATGAAAATTATTAGTATGCAAGCTTTATTTGTCTGGCTATATCTTGACGCATTCTTTGGGTCATAGGATAGAAATTGTAGAACTTATGAGACGTTTCCAGTGATCACTCAAATACACCGATAACCGACCGTTGCAAATTACATTTACAGGAAATAAATCTGTACACTCATGGAATCGCTGAGCGCGTAAATTTCATGACGTTTAAATTACGACTCCTAGTGTAGCTCGCATAGTTAGATTTGTTTGCCTGTGATTTAACGAACAAACAGAGCAACGGTGTGTTTTAAGAAACAAGAAAAAAATTTATTCATCGGAGCGAGTCATCAGAGCGGGCAAAAACCATATTAGGTTCCACTTTAGTACCCAGACTCCGACGCGAGCACCCGCCTGGCGAACACAAGGCTGCGGGTTCAAACCTACGGTGGACCATTTAAAAAACATTTTTTCAGGGTTTACTTCCGTATCGCATGCGCACTAGACCAATACTGACTACTGTACTAAGACGCATGGGAGAAACAAATACAAGTTTTTAAATATCACGCCTCAAATCACCGAAAAAAACCCTTTATAATAAGATTGTCACAAGGAAAATACTAAAAAAAAAGACGGTCTCGAATTCTCAACTCGGCCCCCTTCCAGTCCCAGTAAAAACGATACCAGGCTAAAAGAAACTCAAAAAGTTTGAATCCCAGTGTTTTCTACTATCCCAGCGGCAGTCCGTCCGTGCGTACGAAAACTAAAAGTAAAGTTCCACTCTTGGAGTAGCTCTACTCTTATAAAGGGCGGTCTTATTAGTTGGACCGTAGCTATTTTGCGTTGAAATACACTGCCTGTTGGTGGGAGCATGTCAAATATGCAAACACGTGGCCCTGTCACAGGTCCTTCGCCATCTTAATTAAGCGGCAGTCTCGGTAAAATTACAGCAAATGCCGTAAGAAGATGTGCAACTTTTTATTCTTAAAGCTCGGCTGACATACACTTGATTTGGGTAAATTTTAAAATTTCTAAAGGTATTGATAAGAAGGTTCTATCAGCAAAAAAGTCATGTTTTAAAGATATTACTTTCATAATCAACATTTGAAAAAACCCAAACAAATTCTTGAACTTGGATTCAAGGAATTGTTGTATGAAGCGGTATAAGAGGTATCTGCTGGCAGGAAATGTCAATTGTTGAACTTTTAACACCCAAAGTTAGAAAACGTAAAGACCTAATTCTTATTCAATCGATTGCTCAAAATTTACAAAACTGGTCAACGTATGTAACTTATAAAGCCTAGTTTCCATGTAACCATAACATCAGGCTACCCCGCAACTGCCGTAAGCCGAACCGCCTGTAGCACTGCCCGGCACAACGACGGTAGTTCTATTTTTAATGGCAACATTCTGTTCCCACATCTGGAAGTACCGGCGGCACGATGTTGAGCTCAGCTTTTCACGGCTTTACGGCAATGAAGGCTTGATAAGATTTTAATGTAAACACATACCTGCTACAACCGGCGACATCCCGGTGGAGTTGCTTTGTGATTAGGAACTGTCCAATCAAATCGCAGGAGAAAAAAATGGCGCCATTTTTGGTCAAAGGTTAAAAACTCGTCAAGGTAATGCGGTCACAAATGTAAACACACAACTACAGGTGCCGACGGTATGTATATGGTAGCGTCTCGGTCAATGCCGCAGAGCTACCGGGGACTCGCTTACGGCAGTTATGGTAAAATGGAAACCAGGCTTAATTCCTGTTCTATCATCCAAGAAAGCTGTGGCATAAAACTAACAAAGTTATGAGACCCTTCTATATGCGAGGCGCGGCGTGGATCGACTGCATGCTAAAGAAACTTGTAGCAATTACTGCTTCATCACCATTTTTTATATACACAACCTTCACACGTTGACATCTAGAAACCATGGTTTCTTGGACTATATTTAAGACCTTTTCAGATAAAAAGGAAAATTTTCGGCCTATTTAATCCATTTTCAATGCACTGAGAAAACAAAACCAAACTTAAGACTTCTCACGAGGCATATAACTAAGTATAATCTGGCAGCTCATTCAGCAGAACCTTTGAAGAATGTACTGTACTACAGGATGACACCCGATTAAGAAACAGTGATCGGTTCACGTGTTGTCATTATTTGCGAACTTGCAGTTTATACTTTGCACAAGGCTCTGTTGCATGACGTTGTACATACGCACGGATCCCTCCGTACAGCTCTTGATGGCCTGCAAGACAACAACAAAAATAGCATTTTCTTAACAATAATAACAATTGTTATAATATTGTTAACAATACAAAAAAAACAAAAACATTAACAAAATGACAATAATAATAATATTAATAATAATAATAATAATAATAATAGTAATAACAAAAATAAATATATTATTATTAACAATAATTATTATTATTTATCTATTTACTCGTCAATAAAAATGATCATATTTAGGTTGAAACTACATGTCCATGTAAAATGAGTAACACAAACAATGCGGGGTTGAAACTGATGACGAGATGCTAAACGGAAGACAATGCGTATTCAACTAAACTAGGAAAAAGGTTGATCAAAGCGTGCAACTAAAGGTAGTTGATGCAGTAACAAAGTTGAAGAACAATGAAGTTATTTTGCGATAATTCATCTCAAGAAGGACCACTGCAACGTCTTGAATGCTCAAAACTTTTATTTCAGACAAAACAGGTGTGCACGGCTGTGTTTTCTCGCGTCGGACGTCCAAAACAATGTACTACTTTCCATTTGTGAACTCACCTCGATTGCTGTGTTTTCTGTCAGTTCTCCGTCTTGCACCAATCCTGATACCATGTTTAAAGACGGCAAGAACGCAACCGTTACTGTTCCTTCGCTGGTCTTGGTATTTATCTGGAACAAAACAGGTCGGAATTGTGCAAATTTTAAAGTACGCACAGGGCCCAGCGTTTCCCGTTTATCGCTTTCAGAGGGGTATTAAAAATACAAAAGTAAATATACGTCAGTATTTGAGATGGTATATAAACAATATCAGGGCGGTAAGATACTGAATTGTAATAGCATTTAAAGCTCTTTCTAAATAATACAATCCAAGCGCTTAAAGTGATTGGCTATTGCAGCGGGTAAGGGAGTAGTATTTTCTTTGGATCGAGATAAGTGGCGACCACATTCTACAACAAGTGCAAAATTCTACTAATAAATACCTCTTTTTGTGTAGGATCCAAAATGGACACTGAGCCACACTGAACCTAAAACAATAAAAAATAGAAGATGTTATGTTTGTCTTCATTTTTTCTTGCTTGTTGGAAGACACAAAATTAGATCATGTGGTTTAGTATAATCCCAACCGCTAAACAATTCCTTACCAAGATCACGCTTACTTAAGACTGTACAGTTCAATAACCCCAAATGCTAAATAATTCCTTACCAAGGACACGCTGACACAAGATTGTACAGTTCAATAACCCCAAACGCTAAACAAGTTCTTAGCAAAGAGCACGCTGACCCAAGAATGTACACTCACTTCAATAATCCCAGGTGCTAAACGTTTCCTTACCAAAGAGCACGCTGACACAAGGTCGTACATTTCAACACCAGCGTCTCCCAAAGCCACAGCGGAACATATGATAGCAGCTGCGAGTGCTAGAACAACACGACAAGGATAAATAACAGCATGTATTACACGAGATGTACACGTAGAACAAATGTCATCGAAAGTATACCGAAACGCGTTCGTATAATGATAAAAAAAAATCGCAGCGGACAGACCTTGGGTTTACATTTGGTAATGTTTTTTACATCACTTTACTTGCCGTGATTAATGTGAAAATCAACTCTCTCAGGTCCAACATGTTTTGGTTCCACGAAAAACTGGTTCCGTTTTCACCGTCACACAAATGACGGCTAGTTTGTCGGCATGAATATTTATCCGGTGTACTGTGTACATGTAGTAGAACCGGGCACTATACCTTGTACAGAAACACAAAAAACGATTTTCCTAACAACTCTTTTTTGCACAGCTAAGATACTTATTTTGTATTCTCGTGTTGAAATATGTTTTGCCACACACTGAGACGAAATTATCTCTTGGCGCGGCTATGCAACTTGCGCTCTCCCGTTTATTTTGAGCCACAGTCAATAACCTTAAGGCCAATGCAATCGGACACAACATTGTTGGCCAACTTGCTGCATCCGTTTGCATTAAACCATAACAAAGTTAGCTCTTATCGGCACTTGTTGCATTATAGTTTGAATATGGCAAACACTCTCTCAGATACTTTGGACCATTTTTGTGGGCCAAATTGAAGTGTAACCTAAGAACTATACCCAACACTCAAAAGCTTTAAGAACGCTGTAAGAAAAGAGAACCTGGTCCCATTAGCCAGAGAATTGGGATGCAAGGA
>JAOBRG010263427.1:0-16363 GCA_027574985.1 Umimayanthus nakama | reverse complement strand
CTGTGATGATGTCTGTATACCACTGCCTGAGAAGATGCTCCTTTTCCTGACAACCCGCAGGGGTCGCCTAAAGGCTCGGGCAATTAACTTCAGTTTGGCCAAAAGACGCGTGAATTTTCCCCAAATTTCCCTAGGTCCTATTCGATTACCCATACTAATCTAACGGAGTAGGGCACACCAGTTTTGAGGAGGAACAAAAGTTGGATAAAGGTCTAAATTTGTAAAGAAAATCGGTTGAAAGTCCCTGACATGTCTGATATATCAGGCAAAACACGTAGGATATTCAACCAATTCAAACTGTTGTAGTCTTGTACTGCTCACTGGATAAGCATAAAAATCTAAAAATAAGACAAAATTCGTTAATAAATGCTCTAATTGTTCCCGCCGCAAGTTCACTCTTTTTTATTTAAAGGTTGAACTGATGACTTACAGCCGCGCTGCAGCTTTCTTGAGATATGCGAATGTTTTTGGCGGTTTCGACGCATTTCTGGCAATCGCAATCACTTTTTTAGGAACACAAAAGCGTTCAAAAACCTTAACTGACCGTTTGAAGGTTTCTTTTGGACAGTATCTTTCCTACTCAAAAATAATTTTTTGAGTTCGTGACGCTTATCTTTTGCATTAGTCAACCTTTCATCCGCTTTTGTGGATCATCAGAGTAATTGAAGGATTGCTTGTGTTTGTTTCCTTTCCAACGAGTGTTTGTTTTTGTAAACAACAAATATATTTCGCAACCATACGTTACCTCTTATTGTTGCGAAATATATTTGTTAACAAAAAAATACTCTTTTGGAAAAGAAAAACAAACATAAACAATCATGAAGAAACATGCGAGCCACGAGTTAGCGAAATTAACACAGAAAATAGAATGAAGAAGTCATTAATGCCCCTCGGATGTCTAGTCCCAGGCCAATTCCACCCATTCCGACTTGTCCAGGGATCCAGAAGCAAATAAATTATCGTATTGGCAGCGGAAACCAAAATTCGTGTTTATTTGTTGGATTAAATTTGATTTTTGACGAACCAATGTTGTTGTCAATTTTAAGTTTTGAAAAAAGCTTTGGACTCTCCCCCCCCCCCCCCAGCGTACGTTTTGTACGCTCGTGAAAATGATGAGAAAAGTAGGAATGTATGCTAGATGGGCTCCCTTGCCTTTAAGTCGTTCACTTTATATACCACTGTTTTGGGCTCCCTGTGGTTTAAAGCCACACAGACACTAAGAGATGCCAGCTGGCTATGTTAGATATTAAAACTGTTTGGAAAAGATTACCCAACTCTTCTTATTTTCATTAGATGCACAGTATCTGACCCCATCTTTTTTATATAAAAAATCAGTTGCGGTTTCTTTCGCTGCGCTACTTTCTCAACAGTAAAAAAACCCGAACTTTATATTAGTTATTACTTCTCCATAAACAATGGAACAAAACTTATTTTGTCGGTCTTCGACGGTAAACTTTTATACTTTTGTGTTATCTCCAACGCTACTGATACAGCTAGCACATTTAAAGAAGAAACTAGCTACCACCTAAAATCGACAAAACTTGTTTGTACATGACTAATCTACGTGCAAGTGAAAATGCGTTTCTTGAGTTAGAGCTACTCTCCTTGCTTTAAGCAGCTTTGTTCATGTTTTGGTGTATACTTGTTTAAATGGTATCCTCTCCTGGTATTCGCTGTTTGGCGAAAGCCTTTCTTTTTTAGAATAGAAAAACTCAACACCTTTGTGTAGTAAATATTTCCAGCCCTTTCCTTTCAGTTAAGATTAAACTTTGTACTGTTCAGTCTTTACGTCTCAAAATCACTTTTTTCGTTTAGATTTTTCTTACTAAAGACAAACGTTTGGAACATATAAAATTTTTGCCTTTAAACATTCTTTTTCGACTTGTGGTGAACTGAGTAGCAAAGATGATTGAGATGCGTATTGACAGTTGCTATATACCTGTTGTCTATGCTTGTTGGCATTGTTTACACCAACTCAAAACTTGGAAGAAGGAACTTTCAACCGCACAGAACAATAAGTGCAAGAAAAAAGATTCAAAACAAAAAGTTATAATTGAGAAAGTCGTGATTTTCATCTGTCGTGATAAAAATCAAAATATGGACAATAATTTACTAATAGCACGAACAACCAAACGATATAAGTTGTTCATAGTTGACCAAAGGCCGCATTCTTTATTTAAATTCTCTCAGAATTAAAATCTAGTGCAATTTATTGATCAATATACATTGGCTTATGTTAAACTAATTTACCTCAAGCAGTTAGCGGAATAAAAAAATTCCACTTTGCAATTAAACGAACCAGTTGAAAAGCTTTGTTAGTTACGCTTTCTGAAACAAGTGGTTGGCCTGTTTTGACTTCATTTTGCCAAGTAAAGTGTTTATATATGAAAGTTTTCTGTTATATCAAGAAAGCCGCGAAAGTATCCTACACATGTCTCGTGTAAAATTAAACATTTTAGCTCTCGAAAATGGTGATGTACAGGTGATCCTGCGGGGAAGAGATAAAAGAGAATCTGATCAAAGCCAGATCACACCCGATGGTCTGAGACTCCCTGAAGAGGTAGATACAGTTATCTACCACAATCGTTGCTGTTTCCCAGTAAAGAAACAGAGAACAAAGACGGAGATTTACAAAGACATAGAACACGCGAGGTGCGATGAGATGGACGAGAAGAAAGAGAACCGGGTTCGAAAGCTGTGGGAAGATTTTCTAGGTTGTTGTACTCTCCACGGCTTTCACTACTGCTTCGAAGGCGACCTGCCTTTGAGAAGAATCATCTGGAGTTTGTTGCTCATTGGCGCTTTTTCCATGTTTGTTGAGAAGTGCACAGATAGTGTGATACACTTCTTTGAATACCCATTCAATACAGCAACCGTTATAGACTACACCAACAGGCTCGACTTTCCAGCCGTGTCCTTGTGCAACTTCAACGACGCGAGAATGTCTAAGATAAATGGTACAACTTTGGACTTAAAACTGAGAGCTAAAATGGCCGGCGAGGACTACAATAAGTACAATATTCCTGGAGAAGAAATGACGAAAACATTGGAAAGAGCTACCCACCTGCTTAGCGATATGATCCTGTCGTGCAAGTGGAACGAACGTAGCTGCAGTTGGAAAAACTTCACACTTTTTAAGAATGCAGATGAGGATGTTTGCTATACATTCAACTCGGCGAAAGAAGGAAAAGCCATCCTACAAACTGAGAATACGGGAGAAAAGTACGGGCTTGAGTTGACTATTGATATTCAACACTTTGACTACTATTTTACCGCTGTAGCGGGAATGAAAGTGATATTGCACGATCAAGTGGAAACACCTGTAAAGATGCAGGGATATTCTGTTGCCCCTGGTTTCACCACATACTTCTCCCTTAAAAAACGAATGGTGAGTGTGCATTTACAAAATGTTAGTAGTTGAGATTCATTGGGAATGTTTTCTATTGTTTAACTGAAAGCAGATACTCAAAACACGAGCCCGGAGTGCTTTTTTGAACTTATCAGGGTAAGAAATTTTAAGACTGATTCACTGAGTCACAGTTAGAAAGAAAATTTCACCCAACACCTCAATACTAGCTAAACTCTAAAATTCAACTTTTTTATTTTTTATTAGAAAAACAGAAAAGTAAATGTAATTTTAACTTGACTTAAAATAGTTTAATTCCATGCAACGAAATCTTTTCATTCCAAACAGTTAAGTTATGTATTATCATTTGATAAGGATCTAACAGGTAAAGAAACATCGTCTTTAAAAAAGCCTTCATGGCTTTGTTGATGATGTTATCTCGTACAGTATTGCAGTTTAGTTACAGTCACTACTTTTACGAAGGCAATTCGAGCTTTTTTCAGGGACTCCAAAGCAGTGTGAGAAAGGTAATTTAATTAATCTACTTCATTTAGCTGTGTTTTTCGTCCATAGTTCGTTAGCACTATTACTTATGGCAATTATCATGTGTCAATTCTTTCCTGGCACTCAAAAAGAGACCGTTATTAAAAAGTTACTATGTGTTTTTTAAACAAAGAAAATATCTAAATATAATCACTCATGTCGGTGTTTTTGAAGAAAATTAAAACTCTTTCTTCTGTGCCTGAGTAATAAGTTTAATCAGTAAATATTTTTGCATCCTCTACAGTAAAGTTGTGTTATGAGTCTGCAAAGCCAACTTTATTAGCCAGAATATATGCGAAAATGTTTGAGTGGTCGAAAGGTAGAGGAAGCCGAGAAAGTTACAATTTATCATTCATCCACAAGATAAAAAAAAACAAGTTGCCTCATTATCGAAGGATATCTTTTTCCTGGCACGAATCGCGTACAGCGACATTCCAAATGTATATAACTGTTCGACACGAAAGGTTGTGGTTAAAAGGCGCAGGAAAGCAATTTCGAATAGCTTGCGTTATCCATTAAATATTTAAAAACAATTTATAACTGTTGTCTTTTCACGTGCATTGCCTTTTGATATTCTTTAAAAGGAGCTTGTGTGTTAAAATGATACAAAACTTTATGGTATCTTCAAAGTGATAATTTGCCTATTGATCTCTAACAAGAAACATACGGCATCTTGATTGTTGAACTTTTAAACGTTCCGTGACGTTTTTATCAAAAACAGTGCCCCCTAATAGATTTGTTTTAGTTTTTTGGTTCGTAAAAAACATATCAATACACGGGGATGCAGATTTACCAGCCCCCTATCAAAGATAGCTTAGTTGTGGTTTAGCAAGATTTTTCTCTATGTAGTTGTTGCAAACTAATAAGAATTGTAGCCCTTGCAAGACTAGGTGAGACATAAAGAAGTAGTAAACTATGGTAACGCGAGAGGAACATAGAGTAGTGCTTGGCGAGTTAAGGCGCGTTGACAAAAGTAGCGACGCGCGACGGAACATAAGTGGGTCAAGCAAGTCAAGAAACATGCGTACAGCTCGTCCAGTCAGTTTGATCCTCATTAAGTTCAACGTCTTCATTCCGACTTCTCGTTGCTCCATGTACACATTGAGTACACGTTGTGCTCACATGAAAGGGTTGCCGGCGTTTCCCATTGATGGCAGCCTTTAGACGTGATAAAACTACCGACATTAAATATGATCACTGATCAGACCGAATTAAAAATGTTCGATGGAGTGTACGTTGTGAGTTAATGTCAGTTAATTTTTTAATTAGGACTTAAAAGCCCTAAGGTGGTTTTTTGCCTCTAAAGTAGTCCTGATTTGGTTTGGTTGTCCGCACGACGATCCTATAAGGTGCTATGTTGTGACGTTGGCAACTGAGCTCATGACTGAGACAAAAATGTCCTCATGCTTAAATTGCTGGAAGAGGTAACTACATTTTCGACTTGGTTCTTTCTGATGCATAACTTTTACTAACACGTTTTATTGTGCTTTTTATTATCTTCTTTGATTCTTTTTCTATTTTTTTTTCAACTTTGTGTGAACGCCATTGAACCATGAAGGTGCTATACAAATAAAATACTTTACTATTATTACTGTCATTATTTGAATATTTTTATTTTAGTTGTTATTGTTATTGTTATTACACGGGAGGAAGCCCACAGAGGTTGCACATCGGTTGAGTTTTATACTTATGCCATACTGCTGTCCACACAAATTTCACAGCGGTGACAATATGCCAGTAGTGAGTGTCAGTAGTGTAACATTAATGGTATTGACAGTACTGTGAAAGCGATGGCAGTAACAATAGTGTGTCATCGATGTAAACTGACAGCGGTGCAACGACGGTGACAATGACAACGCTGTAACACAACCGTGCACAGTAGAGTGACAGCGGTGATAACTGATAACGCTGTGACAGCTGTGGCACTGTCAGCGCTGTAACAGCAATATTCACCTTGACAGCGATGTTTACATCACTGTGAAAGTAGTGACAACTGACAGCGTTGTCATACTAATGTAAACATCGCTGTCACAACGGTGTCAGCTGCCACCGCTGACACAGCACTGTCAGTTCTCACCGCTGTCGCAGCTATATCAGTTGTGGTTACACTAATTTAAACATCGCTGTCACATGGCTGTCATAACCACTGATGTCCCAGCGCTGTCACTGTCAGTGCTTTAACATTACTATCCGCACCATCGCTGTCAGAGCGCTGTGCTCGTTTTTCTGTCACAGCGTTGTGAACGTCGGTGTCTAACTGCTGTAGGAATCTTCCTGTGTATTGTTATTATTATTATTGTTATTATTATTATTATTATTATTATTATTATTATTTTTATTGATAGCAAATGAAGAAGTATTGCACTAGTAAAAGTAGTGGTACTAGTAGTAGTAGTAGAAGACTGTGATGCCAATCACACCTTGATTGCCTCCAAAAGGAAAACAACACAAAGAAACTCTATCGCTCCAAGCACAAAGGTCAGCTGAGTTGGAGTTCTCTTTGAAATACCATTAACATTTTGCACTACTCATGTATGGCAAGAGAGGGCGCAAAAGAACGGGCTAGTTTGAGCACCACATCACAGAGATGGAGCCAGTCATCACTGATAAGCGTAATGCCTTGATCGACTTTAAGTGTGATCCTCGTTCGCAGAAGAACTTTCAGGCTCTGAGGGGAGCTCGTCAAAAGGCCCAGCAGCCAGCACGCCGATGAGCGAATGACTACTGGCTTTAACTGTCAGAGTGCATTGAGGAAGCTTCTTCCACCGGGAACATCAAGGGCACGCATGCGGTATTAAGCAAGCAACAGGCAAGCTAGCCCGATAAACTGCGCCCCTGAAATCCTAAACGGAGAAGTCATCATGGTTGAGTGGATGGGTCGAACACTATCTTGACCTTTACTCAATAAAAACACAGTCTCTCAGTAACAATTGATGCCATCGAAGATGCGTCTGCCCTACAGTACCTTGACGCCAAGCACACCATGGAAAAAACTAGTTGCTGTCAAGCAGAAGAGAATCGGATGAATATGACATACCTCCTGAAATCTTAAAGTCCAGCAAGGCGACCCATTTGCAGCCACTGCACGAACTCTTGTGCCTTTGCTGGAGAGAAGGCTGGGTTCCCCAAGATAGGCGCGACTCCATATTAATCAAGATTTGCAAGACGAAACGCGTTCGAAGCGATTGCAACCACTACAAGGACACGTCCCAGCTAAGGATCGTAGGCAAAATCTTTGCTCGAGTAGTCCAACCTTGTCTATAAATCCTTAGCAACCGCATTCTTCTAAAGTCGCAGGGCAGCTTCAGTGTAGAACTATCCACAATTGACATGATTTTCTCTGATCATAAGCTAAAAGAGAAATGTCAAGAGCAGCAGACACCACCATACATCGCCTTCACCAATCTTACAAGGCGTTCGATCTGGAGTGATTGGCGCCCCCTCCCCAACGATAAGCTTCATTATCTCCTTCCACGATCAAATCCATGGGAAAGTGAGCTACAACAGCGCATCATCAGAATCTTTTAAGATCCTCAGTTGATTAAAACAGGGTTTTGTTATTGCACCAACCTTGTTCGGCATCTTCTTTTCTGTGCTGCTAAACTTTCTATACCATCGCTTCGAGGAGGGAATCTACCTATACACAAGAAGCGACGGCAAACTGTTCAGCTTGACCAGACTGAAGGCAAAGTCAAAAGTTTGGACTGTTCTCCTCAAATTAATGTTGTTTGCAGATACGTAGCCCTGATCTCGCACACTGAAGAAGGCATCCAACATATTATCGCCAGGTTTGCCTATGCTTGCAAAGAATTTGGTTGGACAATCAACATCAAGAAACCTAACATATTGGGTCAAAATGTCCCGGCTCCTTCATCAATCTGAATTAACAGACTCACCTTGGCTCTACTGCCCCTAGACACAAGGATTGACAAACGTATCGCCAAAGCTACTGCTCTTTTGTCATAGCTACGCAAGAAGCAATGGAATAACAATCAGCTGACCTTAAACACCAAAACTGTGTCCTTAGCACCCTGCTGTATGGCTGTGAGTCCTTGACAACGTAAGGCCGATAGGAGAACCGCCTGGAAATACCCAAGGATCTACTGTATGGTGAACTTGCTACAGGACGTCGCCCAGTGATCCCCGGCATTGCGATTTAAGGATGTCTGCAAGCGCAATCTGAAGCTTACAAGCATACTTGACACGGGCAACTGGGAGTCGCTTGCTACTGATTGCAGTGGCTGGCGCCACGACGTCAAAAATGATGTCAAGAGTGAGAATCCTTCGGTTGGAGGAGAAGAGAGAGCAAAGGAAAGTGAGGCAGTAGAATGTAAAGGTCAATCTACAGTGGTGTGCAACCGTTGTGGCAAAGACTGCCACGCCAAGAGAGGACGTCGGAGCCACTTGAAACACTGCTCCAAACATGTGCCACAAGATGGATTTGGACTTTCAGGGCGCTTACCATTGTCTTCTGAGACAGAAGAATGTCCACTAAGTCGTAGAAGACTAAGGCCTTGGTTAGACATCTTACTTTCACCCCACCGAGTTCAAATATTTCAATTTGGCGCGGTGAAAGCACGTTGAAAGCTCAATGCCTAAATTGGCACAGAGATTAAGCAATGCGGCAGAACCTCGCGCGGTAAACCCCAGCGTGAGGCACGGTAAAAGCAAGATTCACCGAACTTAGGCGTAAGATAATCAGTTGGGTGCACTGCCTAAATCGCAACCGTACTTTTATTGTGCCAGAAACTGAGTTCAGTGCGGTGAAAGCACGATGTCTAAACTAGGCTTAAGTGATGTTTCGATTTCTTTACAGATCACGAACCTTCCAACCCCATACAAGACCAAGTGTGACATGCCAAAACTGAAGTACTTCCACAGCCGCTATACGAAATCCACGTGTTTCTTGGACCGACTTACCCAATATGTAGTACGCAAATGCGAATGCAGAGCCTGGATAATGCCTGGTAAGTGCGTCAATAAAGTCAGGATAGTGCCCCGTAGGTGGGTTTGAAAATCCTGTTCCAGTAAGTAAGACTGGAAGGCCCTGACAATGCCCAGTGACTGGGGTTAGTAAGACTTGAATTCATTCTTCTAAGTAGGGTTTTAAGGCAAGGATAATGCCCTGAAAGTAAGTCAGTAAGGCCTGATAGTGTCTCAGTGAAACCGTAGGGGGTACACATAAAGGCCTTAAATCAAGTCAGTAAGACACGATTACATGTAAAGTGCCCTGTAGATGGGTTAGTTAAGCATGGACAATCCCCTTCTATTGGTTTTATTAAAAGACACCATAGAACCATGAGGTATGCATAATGATTTATGCCCGACAAAGTCAGCAAGGCACGAATATATAGAGACCCATGTCCATGAATATGTGGGACTCGACTGTACACACATCCCAGAAACACAAATATATAAGCAACTGTGATTTCCGCTAGTTAGTTTGTGCAGCTGTAAAGTTACTTTGTCAATGCCCTGTTTCTCTCGAGGAAATTCCCTTGCTAGTCGGTTTGTCATTGTGATGCCGTAAAATAATTTCATTCTGTCCTGTTTCTTTCCAGGAAATCTTCCTTCTTGTCAGTTTACTATAATATGTCCTGTTTCTCTTAAAGAATTCCTCCTGATAGTTAGTTTGAAGTGCAGTAAACTACTTGAATCTGTCCTGTTTCGCTTTTTGGGGATTTCCTCCTGCTAGTCAGTTTGTGGTGTTCTAAAGATATTTTAGTCTGTCCTGTTCTTCTCTAAAAAACCTCCTGCTGCTCAGTTTGCAATGCAGTAAAGTGTCCTAAATATGTCCTGTTTCTCTCCAGGAAATGATCCTGTTTGTTCTTTTGAAACGCTGGAAGAATGCGCATGGAAAGCTTGGAGTGAGTAGTTCCTGTAACCATGTAATTGTTGCTGCCTTCCTGATAAAGATCGACACTGTTGCTCTCACGGGAAAAGTTGCTCTACTCTAGTTCATTTAAGGGTCCAATCAGAGGTACCCTAACCTCTTTGATCAGCCAACGTTTTGGTCATTTCTCGGTATTCAATAAAAGAGTCGGAGTGAATTGCACTAAGGAAGGCGTGACACAATTGTTACCGTCTTGTATACGTCCTTTTTGTTTTTGTTTTTGTAAATGACTAGACTTTAAGGACAAGCAGCAAGTAAAACACGTTTGGACATTGTCCTAAGCCTCTAAACTCCGACTCCATGGCATCTTGTTTACCAAATGTCCTGAAATAGTCAGATATTGTCATCTCTTGTTCATGTCATCACAATCCAAGAGTGCTAATGTAATAAAAGCCTAATCGCGACCGATAACACTATCCTTTTAACCATTCCAATATGGCTGCTCGACCCTCTTTGCTTTCCAAGCGAACAGGTATACTTTAAGCCGATTCTCAATAACTGGTCAACCCCACTCGGGTTCTCACAATTACTATTTATAAGAGCGTGTTCAGTTGACTAGATTCCGTGGTATGTATAAGCAGAATAATTTCCATCTTTTTGCCAACAGTTTCTCCAAAGTAATATCTGTCGTCCCAATTTTTTGTTTAAGCAAGATGCTTGGTTGTTCTGGGTATATTATAAGAGAATTTGAAGTTTTATCCTTACTCTAAAATAGACGGAATAGAGTCAATCGAATGCGCCCTAACGCAGCGTTCACGTATACACAAATTAGAAAATCTTCATTACATCTTCATTAATTTTGTGGTTAATTGTACCTTGTCAAACTAAGTACATATTCACTCTCAACGTCCATGCGTTCAATCGTATAGGAGTTCAATGGTTTCGAAAAATTCAAAACAGTCGCGGTGAATCACGTTGCACGCTTGAGTGATTTTTATCTTAATGCGGATTCATAGCATTTGTATAAGCTTCGAACTAACGTTGTACATTCGCAATACATTCTTAAGTTTTGGAATCGTACTATAACCGTATTATTTATTGCGACTGAGGTTCGATTTACTACGACTGTAGTACGATGATAGTGATGTGATAGTACGATGTAAATATTAGATCATGTGGTCGTGTCAAGGACGTTTTTCCCACTTGAAGGTGGCAGCCATGTCCAGTCTTCGAAGTAAAAGATGAACGGAACGATGCTCACTCCAGCGCAGAAAAACGCTTTCCCTGAAGCTTCGGGAAAAATCACCTATGGCCAGTTGTTTGCCAATATCCAAGTATCCTCCTCAAACCAAAATCAAAATGGCGTCCTAGCGCAGTTTACAAGTAAATTTTCTGGATCATGTGACCAAAACATTTGAATGGATCGTGTTAGCATAGGAAATCATACGAGTGCGAGTGAGTGAGTTTTTAAAAATGCTCAAATTGCTTGAGCCAGTAATCCCGCGAATGCAATTTGAGCATTTTTAAAAACTCACAAGTGTAAATTCTAAATGGTAATTCTAAATTGAAAGTGAAAAGTCGTCTGTTTTCCTTTTTTGTAACAAACATGAAAAAGCTTTCAATGCGCGCGCCGGAAGTTCAACAATTTGGATCGGACGAATACATTTATTCTGATTGGCAAACCATAACAAAGATTTACAACTTCCATTTCCATTCAGTTTTCGAGTGTTTCAAAGAAGAAAGTTCATGAAAAATGTCCTGAAACAAGTTCAAAAATGGAAACGAGAAAAGTCTGAAGAAAATTTGAGTGCACTGTGTTATGTTTTTCTGCACTCAGTTAACTGTTTTTGCATTTATTAAGAAAAAACTGCACTGCTCTCAGCCAAACAGAGTCCAGAAATAAAACTTACTAAATCGTACTGATCTACTGCTATATAGTTTAATTAAATCTTCCCATGAACTTGTAAACGCTATCCATTTTAATTGCACAATTATTGCAGTTTTTTTAATTCGAATTACACTTATAAAAATCGTGCTTACATCTTTCTAAGGTGTTGGTAGCATCTGTTTAACTTCTGCGTTCCAGTTGAGTTCATTTCTTGTTCTGACTTCTAGCTGAAATCGTTATTATAAAAAGATCCAGTACAATTTTTTCACCGTATTAAGTCTCAACGCAATCCTCTACATAAAAATGCCGTCAATACCGTTGCTGCTGTTGCATTTCTATTCCAAGTAACAGGCTTTTTGTCTCGAAGTACTAGACCTAGAGTGTCTGTGTCCAAGTACTTGGGCCCTTGTGCCTTACTCATCTTGCTGACTGTTTTTATGCTTTTTTCGCAGAGTATTTTGATAAACATAAACTTGACAAATGTCCAGTGGCGTGTGAGAGTATCGAGTACTCGGCCCAGCTCTCCTACGCCATGTTCCCCTCCAATGTTGAAGGTGATCAGATTGCGACGAAGAGAAAACTGGTGGGCAGCAGGGCGGAAAACAGACAGTTTCTCCGGTATGTCTTGGGTCGCTGCCCCCGAGTGTAAAATATGAATGCATGTACGTCCTAGGGTTGTATGTACCATGAAAGAAAACTAGAAAAAAATATTTTTTGTTTATGATTACTGAAATCCTGCAGAGCTTTTCGCTATTACTAATACTTTGTAGTTTGTCTGATTTTGTGCTTTGTACCTTTCTAAAGGATAATCAACAACTTTTCCCCAAAGTTGAGGTGAATACTGAAATATATACTACCGAGCCGCGAAGCTCCGACACAGAGGGGGATAGTTGTTTTAGTATTAACCAAACAGGTGGATTTTGTGTTTGTAGGAATAGCTTCTTTGTTCATTTGACGAATTTCTTCTTCTGTGACAGTGGCAAATCAATATGCCATTTTGAAAACTTCGTCTGTAGGTGTACCTTGTCTGATCAACCAATCAGAGCGTGCGAAAAGTTCTGTCCACCTGTTTGGTAAATACTACTGAGTTCTATACACAAACACAGATACCTGCAAACAAACACGCACACATACATAGAGGTAGGTCAATGTCTCTGTACACTTATGCTTTTGTTAACTGTTTTATTTGAGACTCCTAAAGACTCTCGAGTAAGTGCCAAATGTTGTGAGATAGTAGAGCCCAACCATTTTTTGCCTTGGAACTCAATTTTGTTGTTTCCCCTAGCGGTAAAACGTTTTTTTAACATGTTCTGTTAACTATTCTGTAGAAAACGTAACCGGGGCTACAAACGTTTAACTTAATTTTCTAACATTAAAGTACTACATGTATTAACTTTCATTTATATACTCAACAGTACCTTGGCACGTGCATAATCAAAAATCAAATGGTCTAAAGATTCTGATTTACTTTGGCAGAAGTAATATGAAGGTCACTCAGCTTTACCTAGTTTAAAAAGTTGCTGGGACAAGTGCAGATTTCTATATGTCGCAGTTCTGTATTGAAATTCGCGTAATTCTGTCGTTCGGAATGACAAAGGGACAAATTCCTAATCAAGTTACTGAAAACTCGGCCATAGTGTTTATATCTGGTCACTGTCGTTGATTATGTTGCTTTCGTTGATACGTTTTTTTTCTATACCTTTTGATTTAGTTATAGTTTGAGATACCTGGAACACATTCAAAACAATAAGTGGGGTCAACCTTTAACTCAGACCGCTCCGTCTTCCTTTGCTTCGAAATCATCTCGTGACACATGTAACAGAGATCATCTCTTAAATCGTCGTTATATACATGCAACATAAGTAGTAGTGGTGGCAGTAATAGTAAAAGTAGTAATAGTAGTAGTTGTAGTAGTAGTAGTAATAGTAGTAGTAGTAGTAGTAGTAGTAATAGCTGTATAGTGAAAATTTTAGTAGCAAAGTAGCAGCAGCAGTAGTAGTAGTAGTTGTAGTAGTAGTTAGTAGTAGTAACAAGCTTTATTGGCATGATGCTAGTTATACATATTGTCAAAGCATTTTCAATTCACAATAACACATTATTACGATAGTAACAATATAACACTAACTATTAAATCACAATACTCTTTCTTGGTGTTGTGCAAAGTGTTCGTGATGTAATTAAGCCCTATCAACAAAACTTCTATTTTATGCAAAATGTTATTACTAACAATTAACAATACATTTAATGTGTTTGCAATTATCTAAGTTGTTATACTTTTAAAAGGTAATTTTGGTATGTCTTAACGTACGTATTAAATATGTAGGCATTAGACATAAGACTGGTGAATGATGCCTTTTTTCTTTTCAAAACATTTACTTATGTAGTTTGCAACAAAATAGTTTTTAATGTACTTTCGGTAGAAAATATAGTTTTTATGAAATTGTTTTTATCATTTGTATTAATTTGCACAATACTGTGTATTTTATCAAAAAAGGGTTTTTCTTAACTTTGAGTAGGCAATGCAATTAAAAATCAGATGTCTTTTATCTTCTACTTCTTTTGTATTGCAAAGCGTATAAATTCTGTTTTCTCTTTTCATCTTGGGTCTAAAATATCTTAAATTCCTATTTCAACCATCAAACAATGAAAATTCGTTCGAAACTTAATGTAATCTCGTTTGATTTTGAAATTATTTATTAAGTCCAGAAATGGTTTTGGTGAAAAGTTTTGTTTAAATTGTTTGAAAAAAGTCAAGTTTTTTGAGGTTTCAACTTTTGTTTTTCAGAAATCTATGAACTTAGTTTTTATTTTGCATTTTATATCACTAAAAATTTCATTTTAAAGAAAATCTGAGTTTCGCAAACTGTAACAATTACTAAGTTTCAATATTTCTACAATATTATTGTTGTAGGAGTTGAAGAACTTTGAACTAGTTTCCTTTGAAACATATAGTGCCTGTTTAATCACAATAGACGTCTCCTCTTTAGAGTTAAGTTACAAATGGTATTTTAAAATGAGTCTAATTATTGTCGAGTGAATTGGAAATGTCCCATTTCAGTTCTTGTTGCATGGTTAGAAGATTTTCTATTCAAACCTAAAAACATTTTGCAAAAACCTTAAATGAGCTTTTTCTGTCGAAGTTTAATCCCATTTTTCGAAAACTAGTTTAAGAACACACCCCAAACTTCGCTGCCGTAAGTCAAAATTGGTTGAATAGCTGTCTCAAAAACCTTCTGTGCCGAACTGAAAGGTAATCACGAATTATTTATTTGTTTGCGAATTTCAAATAAACCGTTTGCAGCTTTTTCTGCTAACAGGATTTTGGCAACTGTGAAACTTCCCGAGGCTGTGATTTTAATACCTAAACAGCTACAGCTCGAATTGCCATGCATTCTCAGGGCAGTTATTTCTCAATGAAGCAATTGAAATAGCAACCACGTGCACTGGCTGAGAGGCGGGAGGATCATATTTATAATTTAGTACAAAAATGTCTTAAGAACAAAGTCCCACAGTTCTTACAAATCACTTTTAAATTTAACCTTGAAGTGATTAATCGAAAAACGAGACAAAGCAATATACTAAGACTGCCACGAATCAGAACAGAGACCGCTAAAAAATACTTTTATTACAATGGATGCATTATGTATAATAATTTTAATTATTTTTTTTAAAAATGTTTTCAATTTCATAGTTTTTAAACATTGGTAATTTTTATAAGTTATAATTTGTAATAAAGTGGTGATTTCAAATTTTCTATTTCATATATCATGTAACAGAATTTTTATATTTTATATTTTCACAGGGCTCACATTGATATCAGTCTTGTTTTAGACTGAAGTGATGCTCTGTATAAATAAAGGCGTCTTATCTTATCTTATATTCTTGAACTACTTCTATCCCATTTTCTTTAAAAGAGTACGAATGGTTCTTTGGTCTTCTTCCTGATTTTTGAAAGACTTTTATTTTTGTCCTTTTCATGTTAACAACTATCAACCAATCTGTAGTAAATGATTCCAGTGTTTTTAAACAACTTTCTAAGCCATATCTAGAGCTCAAACTAAAACCAGATCGTCTGCGTGGGATAAGCTATTTAGTTCCGTGTTTTTGGGCAGTAGAATTGGACCACTCTTTGTATAATCAAATGATGAAGACTGTTAATTAATTAATAAATTAATTAAATAATAGTCATCCTCGTCTAACTCCACGACCATACGCGAACACATCAGTCTTACTTCTGTTTAGTTTTACCGTACAAGAACTTTTTGAACAAAGAGACTTGATTAACTTATATTGCCACCAATGCCATAATCAAGTAAACGATGAAAAAGGCTATCACGCCATACAGAATTAAAGGCATTTTAAAATCCACAAAACACGCATATAATTTTTGTTTATGTAGGTGCGAATACTTTTCTGTCAAAGCACGTAAAGTGAAGATGTGATCACATGTTCTGTTTTGTTTTAAAAAACCAATCTGCGAAGGATGAAAAAAAATATTTGATTCTACAAACTTAAGGAGTCTTGCATTTATAATTGAAGAAAAAAAATTCCCTAAACAACTAGAGACGCAAATGCCTTTGTAATTGCCTGGATCGCTTTTATTTCCGGTCTTAAATATCGGAGTTATAATACCTTCACTCCAAATAGATAGAAGTTACTTCATGGAACATGCGTGTGTACGATTTTTATTCACGAGTTGTGAAGTATCATAAAACGAACGAGCGAGCTTGCGAGCGAGTGAGTTTTATGATAC
>JAOBRG010263316.1:0-16364 GCA_027574985.1 Umimayanthus nakama | reverse complement strand
TAGAATCTGGGTGACACGTGACCAGACCCAACCAGGGTCTTTCTCTCGGGAGAGGAAAGAGCCTGGGAACGAGGTTGCGGGAATTAAATACAAAACAGTTATTTTTAAGCATTGCCAAACCTGCGCCTAAATGTCGCTGCTCCTGGAGCAAATTTGACAAAATACCTACTCACCGTACCTCCACCGTAACCGCTGACAAAATCAAAACAAACTGATGTCGGCCTTCACTCCCTTCCCCCACGCGAGGTTCGTGAAAGGTGGTAAGTGAAAGGTATTTTATCTGCAATTCGTTGTAGGGTAAAACTGAATTTATATAAAGTTAGCGATTCGAGATTTAAAGCGAGTTAAAGTTAGTCGGCTGATATGAAAACAGGCGCCATTGGTGAGAGAGCTGCCAGCCTTTCTCTAATTATGAATACAAGGGAGTAAAATTTCCCCTAGAGATCAAACTACGCAAGGAATTGCTTTAAAAGCACAAACAACACGTCAAGTAAAGTTAAGTCGACAGCTTGATTCTTGAAATAGCTCTGTCGAACTGACAGTTAGTATTTTAAAAGCAATTTTATTAACTTCCCATACATTTGCTTATACTTCAGTGTCCGGCGCCACAACTACTTCATGTAAGACTACAAATTGTTGTTTCGGTGATTGCCACTTCATATATGGCCAACGAATCGTTACTGTTGGCAACTACTTCATGTAAGACAAATTTTGTTTCAGTGATTGCTACTGCATGTATTAGCCTGCGCTGCAGCCGGACGTGTCAATTATTTTTTAAAGTCAACGGATGTTTACAACTGTTGCGACTCAGGCTCCTGCGTATATGATTAACGAATCATTAGCCCTTTTTGCTCGCGCCTTGGTTTTTGCACGTCTTCGGTCAATTTTTGTAGAATGATACGATACATTCTTCGTTCCTTTTATGTATCTTGTGTTGCAGGAACGTGTGCGATCATGACTTCCACTCCAGTTTCGAGTGATAGCTGTATTTTCAGAATGATGTTCATGAGTTCTAATAACGGCTTTCTCGCATTCATAAGTTGTCGAAACAACAAGCAATTACAGTCATCGGGACTATACTACTATTAAACCTGGCCAACCACTCGTCCAAGAACGTTGATATGCATGCTTCAGTCCTTTCACTGAGTCATAACTGCACTTTTAAAAAATAACGACTACTGATGGGGAATAAATTTTTGGCGGGTTTTAAAACGGAGACCAGATGACAATAACAAAGTATGGAAGGGACCAAATGTTTTTTAGTAATAAAACTAAGGCCGCCCATCCTAGAAAATTGCGAAAGTTCACGGCAGCACTTTACATGACGAGCCGTTACTGCTAGTTATTATCTGTTTAATGATGAGAGATGAAAAATTTGAATCCAATCACTGCCGCGTGCGCGGCACGCGTTTGAAGTTTCCCGAGGGTAGGTTCCACGCGTGTGGTTAGAGGTATTAAATGAGAATACCTTTATGGTGGCTTAACCACCTAATGATATGTTTAATAAGCACTCGCACAAGTATTTCGTAATCTTTGCTTTTAAAAAATAACTTGCTACCAAAATAGCACGATTATTTCGGTATTTAGAATACCACAAGCATAAAATTATATTTGTTTGCCGCTCTTTAAGTTCGTTTATGTTAGAACTTGGCCTCCTTTCGAAATCCATGTTTTGCAAAAAGGGATCAAATCCTAGAACTATCAGTAGTTGTATTAAAACACATCACTCGCAAGTGTTAATAATTAAAAATCAGCTTATGCTTAAATGCTTAACGCTTAAATAAAGTTCCCTAAGTTTAGCCGTGCAATCACAGAAGTATTTCGTAATCTTTGCTTTTAAAAAATAACTTGCTACCAAAATAGCACGATTATTTTGGTATTTAGAATACTAAAAGCATAAAATTGTATTTTTTTGCCGCACTTTAAGTCCGTCTATGTTATAACTTGGCCTCCTTTCGAAATCCATGTTTTGCAAAAAGAGATCAAATCCTAGAACTATCAGTAAGTTGTATTTAAACACATCACTTGCAAATGTTAATAATTAAAAATCAGCTTATGCTTAAATGCTAAACGCTTAAATAAAGTTCCCTAAGTCGCACAAGTATTTCGTAATCTTTGCTTTTAAAAAATAACTTGCTACCAAAATAGCACGATTATTTTGGTATTTAGAATACTAAAAGCATAAAATTGTATTTTTTTGCCGCACTTTAAGTCCGTCTATGTTATAACTTGACCTCCATTCGAAATCCATGTTTTGCAAAAAGAGATCAAATCCTAAAACTATCAGTAGTTGTTATTTAAACACATCACTTGCAAATGTTATTAATTAAATATCAGCTTATCCTTAAATGCATGTTATAAATGCTTAAACGCTTAAATAAAGTTCCCTAGTTTAGCAGTGCAAATGTCTCTGGTGTACGTTTAAGGAAGTTTGTGCTTTTATGGAATTTTTGACTGTCAAAAATGTTCAGAACTTAAATTATAGCATTTTATACCCAATTTGGAAGCCCGTTAAGAAAGATAAATTGAAACCGTTTTATAAAAATTGACGTTGTTGTATTGTGGCGTATTTTACATTGTATTTTGGCAATGTTTTTGAGCCAAGATTGTTTGAGTTTGTTTGTTTGTTTTTTCTTTCACGACAGAAGTATTTGTTTTATTTTTTTTCGTAACCGGAACGTTGCCTCATCAGTGTTACGGAATGTTCTCGAGCCACAAGACTAACGTCATGAATGAACGCAAATAGATTTTTTCTGCGATCAGATTGCACGTGACAAAGAATTATTAATATTGCTTCGATGTTTTAATCTGACTCTAATAATGGCTGATTCCACAGTTATTAGTAACTGCTTTGACTCAAAATTCAATTAGGTTGGTCGAAAATATGTTAACCAATGCCAGTGGCTTGAAGTGGTTGGAACTAGTTTTCTTCATCTAGGAATGCAACAATAGCTATTTAAAAAAAGTTGTAAAACTTTTTATGTAGTTTTTGGCCTCGTGTCCAAACACCCCACCCAGCTGGTGGCATTCCTGTGGGATGTGAGATTGCAAGTCCTCGGCCATGCCTGCCAAAATGTCCGCCCACAAACTCCAAGACCGCCACTACGCAGGCTGGTCACGTCTATTATCTCAAAAAGGTTCACTTGTTCATTTTATTTCCAGGTTTGGCCGTATTTCTTTCATTACATCCATAGTTATAGTAAAGGAACTTCTAGTTTGTTGGCTGTTTGAACAAACACGCGCATGCGTACGTGCGTATTAAATATTTGTTGGAGCTGTATACAACTACGTAAGCTAAGTCTAAGAACATTTCAAAGTATCAGCCAGTTGTATGCGTGTTGTTATTGTTGTTTTTCCTAATATTTTTTCAATTATGGTCTTAAGAATGTCTGCAGTATCTGATTTCCAGCAAGTTATATGCATTGGCTTGTGTCTCGGTAACTGCATTAATGGTATTATAGAAATTTAAAGTTATGGGAAGTTTGGCGGGTTCTTTTCATCTTATTTAATAGTTAACTGCTTTTTTGGAATTGCAGTTATATAAAGGTCTGTTGTTGATATTCGCGTTTAGTCACGTCTCGTCATAAAAAGGTTGAATTGTTGGCGGCATTTTCAGATATAGATTCCTTTGTTTCACTTTTAGTAATTAATTGCATCAATGTCCATTGATATCATAGAATGTTATATAGTTTGTTCAGCTCAGTAGCAGTTTAAACATTGTCGGAACTATATTGATGTAAACTATAGCTAGACGGATTTCAATTTAAGGGGTTTGATACCCTAGTAAAGGTATGAAAAAAAAAAAGAATTTAAAAGACCATTTTAGGGGGGGGGTATCATTGATGTCTTGTTTCACGGCTCCACGGATAAAAACTTAGGAACTGGGTATGACATACATTTATTATGTACAATGATAACTGATCACGTGACACTACCCGCCATATCTCTACTTCATTTCTGGGCGGCAGGACAGATCCGCGCGATTTTCGAGCAAGTGATGACAACAAGCTCCCGTGATTCTTTGCGCGAAGTTAGCAAAATTAATTGACTTTCACAAAGTCGAGTTGAGTGTTGTGGGTTTTGGATGGTCCAACTTTTATGTGCGATCGGGCGCGATTTTTTCAACTGCTCTGTCCATTATATCAATCGTTTCAGTCCAAAGAACGCGATCCAAATAAGATTTTCTGAAACCTAAACTAACAATAACAGTCGTACAAGATGCTAGTCGATGACTATTTTTCTTCTGCACTTAAAACCAAATCTTAAATTTTAATAGAAGACGACGTACTAACCCAGGCTAAACAAATATGATCTATCTCGAGAAGAATCGACAAGTCAGCTTGCCTTCAGCTTAGCCAAAATCGTGAGCTACTTCACGGGGCGACATCATTCACGAATTTAAAAGCACTGTTCACAACGACTACTTATATTATGGACCATTCCCAAATTAGTATCAAAAACCATGGTATACAATTGTTTATGACCAAAGGTTTTTTATTATTATATGATGAAGATCAGAATTTGTTTTCATCGTAAAGGACATTCCCATCACAGTTAATCACAAGGCTTGATCGAGCCCACTTGTAATCCCCTCAATCCAGCTCCCGGCAACATCTTAGCAACCTTCCGACTTTGTTTCACCAATGTGTACCCCCCAACTCATTCCTCTGCAAGCAAGACTAGCCCTGGTTGTACACAAATCATCGATCCTGCATTTGTTTGGCAGGAACATTCTTGACTCACTAAAATATATAGTGTAGATGCATATTCACGGGAGGAGCTAGCAGGTTTGACTCACTTATCTTGTGCGCATAAGAATCCGTGGAAAAACTGTCAACTGAAGTATTCCCGAACCATTAGCACAGTGTTTAGAGGACACATTTTGTATTGCATCGGTTATCATTCCAACTTACAAAAACCCATTTTTTTGAAAAAATCACAACAAATCTTACATTCTCATTACAACTTTATTAATAAAATTACATGTTTTAAGAGAAAAGACCTGTTTTTTGTTTCTTTCCCCATAATGTACAGCAGCAGTGCAATACATAATATACTCAACCTGCTACCCGGATAAACTTTGACTGAGGCCCCGTCCACACGTATCCGGATATTTTTGAATCCGGATAGTTTTTGTAGCGGATTTTTAAAAAATCGCGTCCACACGTACCGTATTCGACGCTTAAGGCTTGAAAAAAATGCAAGAAGAAGAAACATAACCATGCTCTCTTCGGCGGCCATGTTGAATAGTCACGCGATAAAGACCGGAGGTCGTGGGTTCGAACCCCACCGGGGTCAGAGATTTTTTCTCTTTCTCCGTGTGGGCCCATTTCCTATCTAGGGCTAACGCTCAGTAGGTATTATTTGGGATTATTTCAGAGAACTATAACTTACTACAACTGAACCTAAATACACGATAAAGACCAAACCCGACTTTGCCACGTCATCAGATTCAGAAATGTCCGGATTGGCCCGTCCAAACGGTTCCAAATTGTTTGCAGATTCGACTATATCCTATTTAGAGAGCTGATTCAAAAAGTTGCGGATTCACATGCGAATTCGCCGGGTATGTGTGGACAAAAGGCGAGAGAAAAAGTTGCGGATTCAAAATGGCCGGATACGTGTGATCGAACGGGGCTTGATTCCAACCACTCTTCTTTTTGTTGCGTGCCACTGAAATATCAATTTCTGTTCCATTTGCTCTCTACGTCCACTCGATCACCAGAAATGATATTTGATTTTTCATAATTCGAATGTATTAACTTGGACATTTTTGAAAAGGAAACGAGGAAAAAAAGATTTTACCGAATTAAAGGTCACTCCTCCATCGATACCAATATTTAGGAGAAATAAAGAAAACTGTACGCCAAATGAGTGTGAAGCGGCTTCAACGAAGTATGCTTTTTTCTTCCTAAGATCGTGTCTCATTTTAGGGATAAAATTGAGTACGATCTCAAGCTCCGTAAGAATCTTACAGAAAAAACATTTTTCTAATGACTACAATTCTATTTCAGGCCTGAATTAGGAGGACATTGGAGTTTGCGGTGTTGCCCTGTGTTGCTCAGTTAGCGGTATTTCGGTGAACAAAACCCCACATCGTGGCGTTGCGATGATTTTAATCACACTCTACGTCATGCAATGTTTGTGTTTTCATACCTCGGCTACCTTTTCGCGGTGATGCGAGTTTTTTTGTGGTATTGCGGCATTTAGACCCTGCAGTGCCCCCTTTCTGAATTTACAAGACGCTTGAGAGCAATCAATCTCGTCCAATACATTGAATTAGTTTACCGGATTTCCTTTACAGTTAACTGTTACACAACATTTTAATGTCCCAATCTTTGACGTCTGGCTTCAGAACATCTTCAGACGTCAACTCTTAAGTAACCGTTTCCTTGGATCTTTATGGGGCTTAGCCTTATTGGCTCTCAGACTTCATTCTCCGCAGTTATTTCGGTTGGGTTATCAAACGGCTTCTACTAAAATTAACTGTAATTACAACCTCCTACTTAACTTTGTGTTACGTCTTTGCTTTAGTTTAGAATATCTTATGAGTTATGTCATTGCAACGTGACTTCATACGCAATTCAGTTGTGACAACAAGAAACTTGCTACTGATTTAGATGGCAAGGTCTTTCTGATTGTCCAGTTAGTTAATCAAAACCACCTACGAGCAAATTATGCGAGAACTAAAATACAACTAAGGCAACGATATCGATAGTCAGCTGAAATGTGACGGTT
This sequence comes from Umimayanthus nakama, assembly GCA_027574985.1. NCBI lineage: Eukaryota > Metazoa > Cnidaria > Anthozoa > Zoantharia > Parazoanthidae > Umimayanthus > Umimayanthus nakama. The sequence continues at coordinate 9,626 of JAOBRG010263316.1, read as the reverse complement.
GCTGATTTCCATAGTTTTTAGAAACTTGTTTTGTCTCAGAGTGAACCGACTTTGTAATCTCATATTGAGTAGCTGTGCGAAAACTGTGTTAAAAATCTAACCCCTGGGTGATAAAGAGAGTACGAGGTTCAATTCCCGGCCTGGTTGAGGGCATGGACTCCGTGGACAGAGACGTCAAGCCATTCGGGTCCAGTCTTTAGAAAAGATATCCAGGGGACTTCAGGGAGAATCAGACACTTCTCGAAAAGAGAAGGGGTAGTGATTCCGGTGTTTGGAGTTTAATATGGTCCTTGGTTATATGCGAGTTGTTACAGGGAATATAGCAACAGCCAGCCGATGAGAGGCGCCGCCGCTACTTTTTAACGTATACTTCGAAGCGGCGACCAGCTAGAAAGCTTTTTTAAAAGTCCACTGAATTTCTTTTTTTAATTAAGAATGCGAAATCTTGTTCCTTGGATACCCAGTTATGTAATTAGTAACGACAACCAAGTCAATCTGTGACGTAGTTGAAGCCATGCAATGGTAGAATGACGTCAGTGTGTTGGTCCAATAAGTGCTGGATTACTGAGGGAACAAAATCATACTTAAACACTGTTTTCTAGACTACAACAAGTTCTACCACTTTGGCTTTGAAGTTTACAAGACTAATGCTGTTACACAATATACGACATCTTACGTTTAACGTCGCTGCTAGTTATAACATCTGACGTTGCAACTCTTATGCAACTGTCTTTTTCAGGTTTGTCATTTAACAGAAATCGATTTTCGCCTCTGGGTTCTTTTTTTGCAAAAGACTCCATTTGGGTGATCACAGTTGGTTCCGAATACTAAAAAAAGTTTAACTAGATATTCTTACATACATCTAGCTCATTGATTAGCCTCAATGTCAGGTTGGTCGAGTGGTTAGCATTCGTGCCTCCCACCTCTACGGACCTGGGTTCTAACCCTTGGATTCGCATGTGGGCTGAGATTTTGCTGATCTCAATCTGACATCGAGGGTTTTTCTCCGGGTTCTCCGGTTTTCCTCTCTCTGTAACATCAGCCTTAACGCTGATATCTGTGCCGTCTCCCCAATTAGTCCCATGGCTAGATGCTTTGAGACGTAAACAAAGTTATTTATTATTTTATTTAAGTAGTAAACCAAAACCATTTTTAGGAAGTTATATTTTAACTTAACTGAACAAAAGACAAGACATGAAATAGATTGGCGTTTATAAATATGCAACATTAACAGCATTTTTCATTAAACTGAGTTATTTTTGATGCTGGCTTTAATTTTAGAACGTCACGTCTTTTCATATACAGCGTTATTTGACCAAAAGAAGCATGGCGATAATTGGCAAAAGTATTTTCGTTGTCAAATTGGTTAATGAATCGACTTAGGACCTCCTGAGAGCCAGCGAGTAGTGATAGCTACAGGACTTTGGCAGTTTAATGGAAATCTAATGGTTGCTAATTTTACTGTTATCAGAAATTTGATTTTATTCAAAGAGCAATCCTTTTTTCCTTCACCGCCATGGGTATCCTCGGAGCAGGGTTACGAGATCCTAGATTAAGACTAAGAGCTGTATTAGTCTTAATCAAGAATTAAACTTTTAATAACTCTTTCGAACGACCAGGCGATGCTGTTATGTTTAAAGCTGCAAAGACTGACAAACCAAACTAAATTATAAGGAAGCTGATCCGTGAAATCGTTGACTCGGACATCCCTTGGATACCTTATAGCTTGAACAACCCTGTATGGGTCCAATATCAGTGCTCGTGACGCGTGTTCGTTCTATCGTCATTCATAAGGAAACTGAATTAAAGAATGAGTCATTTTTTTTCGGTCAACTCGTGGCAGAATTTTGTTTAAGATTTTACCTTTACTTTCTTTACGGAAACTTTCGAGGCGCGCGAACGTCATTTTGTTTCACTGATTTCAATCACGCTAACTTCTTTTACAAATATCCTCAGTTTTACTCCCTTCCCATATTCCCAGGAAATAAAACAGTCCGTCCCCTTTACTCACCAGAGGAGAGATGGTATACATTCTGCGCTTCTAAGGAGGAAGAAGTACACATTTTCCAACGTAATGTGAGTTTTAACGAGTTTAAGAAAGCAACTAATTTCTAAACACAAGTGAGTGCAAGAATCTCACTAGCAGCTACAACTTCGAGATACGAACAGTCAGCATAACTGCTCGTGCCGAAATATTGATGAAGGTTATATCCAAATATGTATATGATTGTTTCGAAAAGAAAAAGGTCACTCTCTCCATCATTAAGTAGAGATAAAAAGAAAAGCAAAAATGTAGTAGCTCACAGACATGTAATTATATTTACGAGTTATGAATTGCGTAAATGATTGTATCTGCAAGTCACGGGCAAGAAAGTGTTCTGAGCTGTTCTTAAAACACTGCTTCATTTCAAAGATTAAGTTGAAACAGTCTCAGGCTTAAGCTTGAGTAACGTCATAAGACCAACTTTTATGCAACTGGTTCCTGGTTTGTATAACTGTAAGAAACGCTTTTCAGTTTCGCCTTTCGGGCTGCTTTAAGCACCTACGCAATGCAACGCAATTCCAGTTGAGTTATGAAACATGGTTCTAACTTCTACTAAAAATAGTTTTAATTGCAGTTTTTTAGAACCTTAGCTTTTTTTCATGCCTCAATCACTAAAATGGTAGATGATTGTTTAAAAACTGATAAATGAAACAAAAGAAAAGAAATAAAGAAGCCGGCGATTGTTAACAATATTTAACCCGAAAGCACTCTTTGGCCATCATAAGACAAGATAGAACAAAACCTGCTCAGGTGATAGTTGTGCAAATTATTTGCAGAAAAAACGTCCGTAAGTTCTATTTTCGATTCACAAAGTTCTCTTTTGTATTCTTGCATTTACATGTAACGCATTTCAACTTTACCGGCTAATAACACAAGTGGTGTTTCAACAATTATAGATAATCTCGCTCTGGTGGTAATGGTGCAAATTATTTGCCAAAAGCGTCTGGATTTCTATTTTTGGTTCACATAATTTTCTTTTGTATAATTGCATTTGATGCATTTTGAACTTCGCTGTATGCTACAAGTGGTATTATTGATCATGAATCGTCTTTTCAAGCTCCACCCGGTCAAAACCACTTCCTTTCGATTCATTTTGTCACTTACCTTGACTCTCAACAACAACCCAATCAAACTTTTCAAAGCGCTATGATCACGTCACACATGTACAGGTTCTGGTATTGCTATTAAACTCTTCATTTCATGTCTTTTCATTCTTATATTGCCCTTCGGCTATTGTCATAGTATTTTTTGTGTGGCGGTGGTTTTGGTCTATTAGTTCTCTTTGAATGAGTTGCAGCGAAACGGATAATTTGACGACAACCACACAAATAGAAGGTGTGCAAGATTGATGAGATAAGTTGACAAAAGCTTTCTCCCTCAACCGACCTCATTGTCGAGAGCAGATAAAAGCAAACAAATAACTCAACAGAAAGACAACGCGGCTTAATTTGTTTTCGGGTTAATCGTCTATCGTGAGCCTGAAGCAAAGGCCAACAACGGTCGTGGGAAAGCACGGAGCCTTCCAGAAAAAGAAAGAGACTTCTGAAGTACCATACAGAACTTGGAGCAGATAGGGTTCACGAGGACACTAGCAGGCAGTTCGATTCCGGCAGAAGCGGCTGATAAACATTGACAGGAAAGCAGCGGAAGACTCAACTCTTCCGTGAAACGGGATAAATTGAAGAACAGTATTAGTCTGAGTAAGAAAGTTGTAAAACAGAGAAGAGAAGTGTTTGTCATCCAGCTGCGGATCATAATCTTTTAATTTCGAAGTTTTGATAATCTGTTGAAACAATGGCTTTGACCAGTATGATAAGTTTTTTGAGCAAAAGAATTCGAAAACGAAAAAAGTCTTGGAGCCCCACCGACCCAACAACCAAAGCTACTCATCAGTCTAAATCAGCTGATACGAACGGGAACTACAAGAAAATTGACAATTCGTGTACTGCGATGAAAGAGAGCCTTTCGTGGATGCAAGTTCCTCGATCGAACTCATTTTCAAAGAGGGAATGGCAAGCAACTGTTATTTCTCTTTATGAAGACCAACTCTTGTGCCAGTACAAGAACAAAAACTCTGATAGTGATGTATGCTCCAACGTTATCAAAACAAGGAACATTGAATCATTAATACCGAAGGAATCGCATTCGTGTAAAGAGAGAATATTCCTTATAGAAATTCGGTCGAGACACACTTGCAGCGAAACAACACTCGCGTTTAGAAATCGCGAGGAACGAGATGCTTGGATGATTGCCTTTCTTACTGCCAAGTCACAGAGTATTTTGCGAACTTCATCTAAATAAACTATAGCAACGAAGTACGCTGCAGTGGCGGGAACCGAGAAGCAAACAGATTCACAAGTTTTGGTGAAAAGACTAAAGGGAGAAACGATTTTGAGTGAATCTAAATAAAGTCCTTTTGAGGATTAGCCATGGCTTATAATGGTATCTAGTTGGCTGGACACTGGTGCGAGTACATCATAGTTTTGTTTTTAAGAAAACTGCCACTTTGTTTTGTATATAGGCGGTAACCTGACAGGAACTGGAAAACTCGACCGTAACGGAAAAGAAGAAAATATTGAAGATGCACATTATTTAACTACCTCATAGCTGATGCAATTGAGATTGACGTTTTGGGCTAGAGAATATTTGTAGAGTATTTGCGGAGCGTTGCTGAAATAGTTTAGACATTGCAGTAACGTTAAATAAAGTTAATAATAATAACATTTTAAAAGCAACAACAGCACGACGATAGTAACAATACTAATAACAATGTATATGTTACTGAGTATAATATAAAACCATGTACTGCATTCAGGATGTCAGAAATATATTCGAGAAAATACTTGTAAGACTTTATAAGTTTTCAATTGAGTAAAAACAAGCTTGAAATTATCACGCGTGCAAGCCTCGTGACCTGTATTTAGTATCACTGACTGATAATGGCAACACGTGCATTCGTTTAGTCACTTATAGGCACACTTTTACTTGAAATATTTACCATATAAAGATACTTCTTCAATATAATCTAAGCAAGAGTTGTATAGACTGATTCTTTTGTATTGACTGGGCTGACTTCATATGCTGGGGTTTCGTCTGCATGCCATCGTTGAATAATCAGAAAGTTAGTATATTCAAACGAGGCACGTACCACTCTATTTTTATAACTTTCTCAAAGGGTCTTCTTCTTTGACTTTGTTTAGTTCATAGTTGAACCGGAAAATGTACTCGGAAATCTGTCTCGAGTCAAAAATAATGGACGCCAATGGAGAGAAAGAAAAGCAGCTTATCTGAGTAAAATCGTATTGAAAAACGACATTCCATGAAAAAAGCTGTTCGACTGTTTTAACTTCGAGAAAATGAATTCCCCCAGCAACAAACCTAAAATCGGCGGCTTGTTTATTTGATCTTTACGTGTTGTTTACAACTCGCACGGCACTGTGTAGAGGTTGTCGAACCGCCCAATCAATATAAAAAACAGGTACAATGAGTGTGTTTATGAATATCTTGACGAGTCACGGACACTTTTTAAACAAATGAGCAAGTTTTGGCTTTTCGCCGTGAGAAGTCTTTGAAACCTCGCTTTGTCCTTCCTGATGTTTTCGCGCTGCAAAACTGACTTCGTGTTCCAAAGCACACAGTTTATCATGATATCGTGCAGTCTGACGTCATTTTTAAAATTTGCTTAACGCGGGAATTTAGGCCTTTGTGAACAGTTAATATTGCGACCATCATAGAGAGGCAGTGAAGGCCAAGTAGGCATACCGTTTGTAATTATCGAGATTCCATGACTGATATCATTAGCATTAGGTGCTAAAAACGAAATTTGTAACGAATGTTTCCTCGGTTCCAACTTTTTTGACATTGTCTGCGAAACCCAATTATGTGGGTGCCTCAACTTTGATTGCTTAATCTCTTTATCTTATCAATAAAGTTTTTTTATAAATGCTATGGTAACAATCTAAGAACAAGCTTAGTTGCAGGGATTTAACATTTTGTAGGCTTCGCAGGTCTCACGACAGCCTGATCTCGTTAAAAGCAAGCCATATGGCAAAACTACGTAAAAACCAAAGTTCAATGGCGCAAAGTTGGAGGTACTTAGAGCTTAGCTTGTTCTTGAACATACAATAATTGCTGTGGAGTACAGTCTGATTCACATTGAACATTGTAAGAAACTGCAAGTGTAAAAAGCCTTGAGGTAAAAATGATTAAATATTGAAGGACCTGTCAGTTTGGCTGATAATTAACTGATAAAAGTTCTTGCTTAAAAAGTTTATCATGGTCCCCTGGCAAAGCTCAGAGTTCAATTCAAAACTGATTATTTGGTTGATCAGTTAGTTTTATTGAAATGCTGTTGCTGATCGCAGTTTTGCTCTCAGTTTCACTCGCGTGTCCGGCATTACTTATTACTTTATTCATAAGAGTTGAGCCTACTACGGTTTCGTGAATGTTGGCCTTGTTGTTCAAGTACCTTTTGTATCTTGCCTCTTGGTTTTATCGCATCAGAGGATCCTGAGATCACCATCACCACCACAAGTTCCACCATCACCGTCATTTACCACCGCCGTCATCAACACCACCATCATCGCCCCAATCACCACCACCATGTACCACCAGCACCACCAGCACCATCATCACCATCTTCAATACTATCATCACCACCACAACCATCACCACCACCACCAGCACCATCAACATCACCATCACCATCAACACCATATATTCACAGAATGGTCTTAGAGACACATCTATGCTTGGATTGATAAAAGACCAACCACTATAACATTCTCCGAAAACTACTGTTTTGCGTTACTTGTTTTGCTCGATTCACTCTACAAGACACTGACTGTCAAGGAATGCTTCGCAAATTTACTCAACAGTTAACGCATGTTCTTCTTTGTTTGGCTTATTAAACCACACTATTTTAAATTCTCCGTGAGAAGGATGCGGCGAGTTGCGATTGTGAAGGTATGTATATTTGATAAGCTTCAACTCGCATTCACTTTCCCGGGTTGTCACTGAATTAAATGTCATTGAGAAGATTCTTATTCAGTTGCACATTTGTCAAAAGTGCGCGATTATCTTACGGTAAGTTTATTTCTAGGTTGGTATTTTGAACAAGTACTGAATATTTTCATTTTCCGCACTTTAGCTACGGACCCACCAACAAGCCGGAACCTTGCTTTGCTGACTAACTTATATGGATGAGCAACCTGGGTTTCCGGTCTCTACCAAGCTTCCTTTGTTACCCAACTATTCCGGAGTTATAGAAGAACCACGAAAGAACCCTCAATTTCGTTTGTATCCAGGATTTCCTTACCAGAAATAGTTCCAAAGAATAACACACATGCTGGCGCCAACAAACCTTATGAGGGACAATGGCAAGATCATAACCAACTTGAAATCAGTATCGTACGCTACACGAAAGGGGTAGTGTATGATTAATCATTTCCCAATAGACCACCATAATGCAAACCTTCAAACCGCTAAAATCCCCAATCCTTGAGATCTAAAAAATGAGTTGAAGAGAAAAAAGGGTCACACTTAGGTTTGGGGTTTGCATTTTAAGGAGAACTGTAGGTTTTGGATCTACAATTTAAAACATGAATTTTGACTCTTTTCCGGCCTGATTAATCGATGGATCGGAAATCCAATCAATCAATCGATAATCAATCAGTCGATAACGATCGATCACAGTTAGTTAATTGTAATCGATTGCTGTCGGCTATCCGATGATCAGTCGATAGTCACAAGTCCGAGTCCTCTAATTGCTGTCGATTACTATCAATTGTCATCGGTAATAATTTTCGATCAATGCTTCTTGACTTTCGCTCGAATAACTCGGGGCCTGAGCACGTGTAGGGTTATTTTGAACATCCAGGTAGTAGTTATTAAGGGGTAAAATGAATGTCCATTTGCTGTGGACGTTGGCGAGCAACTCATTGCTGAAAAATAGAGGAGATCGCGGGAATGGGTTGGATACACCAGGGCGTTTTCTAGCGCCCTGGATACACGATAGCGGACAACTGGGTCACCTCCAACGGTAACTAGTAGCACCACTGTGGCTTGTAAAAGTAAAATTTTAGTGTAAATCTCTTTATCTTCCTCAGATTTTCCAGGTTGTTAACCGGTTTTAATCCTATATACTGCAATCTGTCAAAATATGGAAGATGAAAATTTTATCAAGGAATATTTTTCCTTTAAATGGCAGAAAACTCGACTCGGCAGAACTGTAGAATTCGAGATTTTTTATCCAGTGTTGGTATTAAATAATACAATAATTCCACTCACGTTTGTTGGATATGAGCTTATGATAGCCGACTCGGTGCGATATCTAAGTAAAAGCTCATATCCAACGCGTGTTCTTGGAATAATTTTCCCGGTTTTTGTTCAGAGTATCTGCTCACTTCGGTAGCACTGTCACAGGAAGTCAGAGAAATGATGCTAGGGGCAGATGGCGTCCAGGGTGGAGGGATAGAAGTGGCTTCATGTTTGCAATACTTTGCTTTAGTCAATCTTGCCTCATTTTTGTTTGAAAGCAATGAGAATATTCTTTCAGTGTAATGCAACAAACAAAAAACTGCACAAGTTTTTGTATTAACACGAGGAGTAGCAACGTTTTCATTCGAGTTTGTGTTTCGTTAAGAACTGTAGTTTTGCACATGCATTTGGCATGAAGATTAATAACTTGCCGTTGATTTTGGGTGTTGTTCATACGCGCAAAATATTCCTTACTTTCAATCCAATGATGTTAATGTTTCAACACTACATGTATTTAGCATCAACCATCCAGTACATTGTGTCCCACTTCATTTTACTAAAAGGAAGTGAGCTGAAAAGACACTCTCTCCTCTCCCGTATCCTCTCCTAGCGACTTGAACGTTCCAACAGATGCTAGCACAAACCTAGAGTAGCAGTAAATATACAAACTCAGTGACGTTGGTATTTCAAGCAATCTGATTGGTTCGCTATCCTCGGCCAATGGACATTGTCCACCTCCCGGGAGGTGGATACATGTAACGAAACAATGGGAATGCCGGCGTAAACTATCGTTTTGCCGAGTGAACGAGAGCGACGTCTTGCAAATGCAAGATACTACAATTCCTAACGATACAGAGAAAGCTACGAAATTAGGAATGAAAGTTCAGAGATTAACTACGTTCACACTGAATTTGCTCACATTTCGAGTGTCTTCTGTCCTGATCAACAAGCTCTGCCGATGCTTTTTCCCTTGAACAACAACTGCCGTTCCACGGCTCCATTTCAAAGCCCCATCCAAGCCAACTCAACTTCCACTGAGCAAAGTGTCAGCATTCAAAAAAATTGATTGTCGCTATCTCTCTTTAAAATGGTTGTGATTCCCAACACTCCAACATCAAGCACATGGCATGACTTTCCGGAGGAAACTTCACAAACCATTCGTTCAATTTCTGTTTCAAACAAGAAGCTACTGGTAGCTTACACTCGGGCCGATTGATCAAGTCTTTGTTAGAATCCGAGGATGGTGTAGTGGACATGGTCTGACATGAAACCAATGAAACTAACAGTCATTTCATATAATAAAGCAGTATTTGGACATCATCCT
>JAOBRG010263315.1:10725-31512 GCA_027574985.1 Umimayanthus nakama | reverse complement strand
TAGTAGTAGTAGTAGTAGTAGTAATAGTAGTAGTAGTATAGTAGAAGTAGTAGTAGTAGAAGTAGTAGTGGTGGTGGTGGTGGTGGTAGTAGTACTAGAAGTAGAAGTAGTAGTAGTCGTTGTAGTCGCAGTAACGGTTGAGGCGTTTCACTTACCTAATGACTCCTGAGGTCGATAGGAACAAGTAGTAAAGAGTGCAGAGTGCCTGCCGGTGAAAAATCATCTGTCTCAAACCTAGAAACGAAAAGAGCCGAGCAAACGGAATGTTAGGTCATAAAATCAACTCATTCGCTTTGTTCACGGCTCGTCATATTGGATTCAGTCTTCCAGAGCCTGCTTGAGCCCTACAGTTCTTTTCGATTTCAGTACCAACTATGTCTATAAACGATCTTTAAGAATATAGTAAAGGACAATATTTATCACTTGAACAACATTGGACAATTTTTAATAACTGTTCATTAATAATGTAACACCATCAGAAAGGATAATGTTTGAGTGCATTCAAAAACAAAAAAGGCCTCAGATTAGGGACTTGGAAAAAAAGCGCATTTTTGTGAAGGAACTGTAAGAGATCAGTTCGAAAACGTCCTTAAACTATGTCCCAAAGTAGATGATAACCTTGCTTTAGAAGCGCTTAATCTTAAGTTTGCATTTGTGTAGAGCACGGGAAAGGACAAGAATTATCACTTGCACAGTTTCAGCCGCCTCTTCGCCAATAGCCAGGATTCAAGCTTACAAACTACATTTGAACAGTCAATAACGAACGGCATAAAGAAATGGACACTTCATGATTTTCAAAAAAGCCAATGTTACATGATCAGAAAAACAACAGAATTTAGTGTGGTCTAAAAGAAAAAAAATGCCTCTAAATGCTGATAAAAGAAAGCTATATTTGGAGATTGTTAACAGTTCGTATTAACTCTTAATGAGGGCACCCAGGAATGGTCTGCAGGTTGTTGACAATACACTCGGTTCAGATTCCACGATTGGACTGAGGGTTCTTGCGAATTCTATAGTCGATATGATTAGATGAAAGCATAACATACTCAAATTTAACTTAGATTTATTCCTTTTTCGCCTTAAGTTTTAACATATTTTACAACGATCCAAAAATACAAAACACTACCATATCACCCTTTTTGTCAAACCAATAATTTATAGCAGTTCTTTGAAGAACCGATTTTTCAGAGTGTTAGGTTTTGACTGAAAACCAAAATGTTACTCGGTTGTCGTACTGTGTTAACTAAAAACAGGTTCTATTACCAGGGACGTACTTGGCGTGATGCTAGCGTTAGGCAGGGAGAACAAATGCCACACCACCCCCCCCCCCTAACTTTTGAGTCTAGTTACATGGCCCTATATATTGTTATTTTTCACTGTTCTAATACACTTGTTTTTATTACAATGTCTATCTTCTGGGCTGAGGATAAATAATCTTAAAAAGTTTTTAGGATTTCAGCCTCATGTACTTTTAAAATGTGTTCTTAAGCATAATCGTCAGTACACGCTTTTTTTTCATAAGATCAAACTTTATAAGAACAAGCTAAGAATAATCACCAAGTTGAAATTCTGATCAGAAAAAATTTAGAAAGTTTATTTAATTCTTGTACACAGAATAACATGTACATGTATACAGAGACCTGTTAGAATTAGCTGGGTCATCGAGTGTTGCAAGCTTGTGACGTTCGCGGACAATGTATTGACAGTTTCGAACTTTTTTGCATTAGTACAGCAGGATAAAATAATAGCAAACATGTATTTCTTAGCGTCGTTTTATTGTTCCGAGTAGAATTACCAGGAAATAAGAACAATTTACGAACAATTTGAGGCTGAAATCGCCAAAAATTTAAGGACAGCCCAGGCTGAGCCAATAGTTACTGGTTCTTACAAAAAAAAAGTGTGTTGGACGTACAGTTGCTTCTTCCATTCGCACACTGAGTGATTTAACAAACCAGAAGCATAGTACGCATTATCAATCGGCCGCTTTCATGGCCGGCAGAAAAGTAATGCAACAATAACAGTAATAAATAAAAATGATTTAAGACGAATGTGTACATGTACAAAGTTAAAGGCAAACACTACGAACATTATCAACTTACATTAGCCGAGAAACTTTATCTCAGTTTCGGATATGTTTTTTGCTAACATGCTGTTATATTTTGGACATTACTTAGTCTTAAGTTTTTTGTAAAGAAAAAGTTTCTATTAAAAAATGCATTAGTCTTCTCTGTGAAACCTCTCAACATACAGTTTTAAGCTAACTTAACACATCAACTTCGATAAACCGAGTTTACAAGAATTTTAAAGAGAAAACTGACAACATTTATAAAAGCTATACAGTACGAGGTCTCGTTATTATAACAAAGAGCAACAAAATACCTCTAATTAGCCGAGTGCGAGGTCCTTACGGCAAGTTATGGACCGAGTTTTTTCCTTCCTTTTACGGCCCAAGCGCGAAGCGCGAGGGCCACGAAAACAGAAAGAAAAAAACGAGGATCCATAACTTGCCGTACGGTTTGAGCAAACGAGGCTAGTAAGATGTTTATTATATGGCTTTTTTTTATTATTCTGGTTTTGAAAAGAGCTAGCGGTCCGCACGGCTACTTACGGACCTGGAATTGACCAATCACAGCACGCGAAGTTATTCAGCCATATAATAACAGGTCTTATTAGACGTGATAACAAAGCGCAACAAACAGTGACTGTATAAACTTGGTCGTCGTCGACACTAAGTTTCGTTGCAAGCATTTGCATTAAACCATTAGAGAACATGAATTTGGGAGTTTTCGTTTAGAAATTAAACAGATTTGGAAATGGGTTTATTCAGTTCGACACAATGCTTAGACTATTTAATAGGGCTGAAGGCAAATAAACTAAGCTACTTACTGAATCCCAGCAGGGATCATATCATGTATTAATAAACAAAATTTCAATTTCAAATACTTCTTCAGTTCTTGACTTATTTCGAAACAAAGTTTTTCTTAACTCAAAATAACTATTCTAAATGAATCAAATCTATTTCTAACGATGATTTTAGGGCGCGTTCGATTGACTCTATTTCGGAATAGGAATAAACAGAATAAAAACTTTGCTCAATCTTATTGGCCCCGATTCCTGCAAAGTTAGAAGAAAAATGCAATTGAGCTACATATCTCACCCCAGTCATTTCGTTTAACTAGATATTTGGTTGTTCTGCGAATGAGGAGAGATTTTGAAGTTTTATTCTTATTCCGGAATAGACGGAATAGGGTCAATCGAACGCACCCTTTGTATACGAGTGCGCTTTAACAAAAATATTTCTAGTCTGATCTCGATAGAAGTTTTGAATTAAAACTTAACTCAAGAACTAAACAAATAAAATGTTAAAATTTATAAATGAAATGAAACGGAAATGTTTGTTTTAACCTGTCTGTTTAAGTAGATGTGCAAATAAGTTAAACGAGAAAGATAACAATCTTTATATTGTGAAAACATTCAAAATTAGTATTCAAACTGATAGTGATTTTCACAAGCGGATATGGTTCTCTCTTAGTCAGAGTAAAAATGACAGGCTGCTCAAATGGCTGCGGTTACTTTTTAAAGTGTGCTGTAATGAATTAGGTTGGGATTGTTAAAGAATTACTTTACCAATACCCTTACCTTCAATTTTTCTCCTTATCGATTATCTTGCTATAGTTGTCTATTTTTTCTCTCAGAGGAAGTAGTTTATAATACATATATTTACCTTTCTGATTCAAAATTTGCCAAATGATTTCTCGTTGCCAGACGGACAACACTTGTTTTTCAAAAAAAGATACATAGCTTTACTAGCTTCTCACCACGATTGGAATACAAGAGGTACAACTAAGAAAAATATAAAACTGAACTAACCGGTACAAGAGTGCGAGACGTTCTTTCTAGAAGCATTCCGGCCAAAGAATCGGTCTCCTTCTTATCTCGAAACATATTGAAATAACGCTGTATCGTTTATGAGAAACTGGGTTAATAATTAATGCATAACAAAAAAGGATTTTGTTTTTTAGAGCACTGGTGAGAAACTGGTTTGAAAACAAAAACATAATACTTAGAAATAATCTTTTGATAAGGAGTCAAGAACTATCTTCAGGTTTACAAACAGGTATTTACAAGTGACCACAACCTTGTGAAAGCCTGGTAACGTTCTAGTGAATCGGCAAGCTCGATAAATATTTCTGGTTATATTATGTTAACTACACGACTTAACAACTAAGACCGATCTATTCACTATAACACGTAAATACTGTCTGGTGCCACCACAGCCAAAACAATCAAAAGTTCGATAACACCCTATTATACCCAGGACTCCTGGGTCGGGTTACTCGAAAGTCGGCTAACTCTTTACCGAATGGCTGGAATAACCTTTTAACTAAGATTCCTTTATCTAGAAACACGCCCAGTCATTCCAAAGCATTATCTAACTACACTCCAAGAAAATTCAAATACATAAACCTGAAATGACGACCCAATTCAATCCGTAAGAAGGTAAAGCTCATTGCGGATTAATTTATAACTTGATACAACCCTACGTGATAGCTGACCATCTTTCAATTTCGATTTCAGCGCCAATTGGTATTCGGACAACTGGGTTTTTTTCGTTTCCTTTTGCTATGTCTGTTTTAACTAAAATTCTTAAACATTTACGGGGGCGGTAATGAAACAAAGTTAACAGTTTAAATCAAACAGAATTTTCTTATAATTTTAAAAAAACTTGTTTTCTTTTCAGTGATTTATTTTTTGGTTTTCCCATTTGAGCCCATGAATATACTTTTTCTTTAACACAAAATGTGCTGCAAGTTTGCTATCTATAAAAGAAAGTTAAAAGGCGATCAAGACTAATATTTCAGAAATGTTATCGAACGACTTTTGCCATAGCAACAGGTCTTAATTGCTGTATTGCTATCATTGAAAGTTGTTTGCAAGGTCAAAGCGGTTTATAGGCCACTCAACTAGCTTTCATCAGTAACCATGCCAAAAATCAAGATTGGTCTAACTATCCCCCAAACCCACTCCCCTTATAAATATTGTTATCTCTCTACAAGGCCTTATTCTTAACCCTATAAGGCATAAATTAAAAAAAGTTACACGAAGGCATAAGGGGGAGGTCAACCGTACCCCCCCCCCCCTCCTCTCTCTCTCTCTCTCTCTCCACTTCTGACACCTTTCATCCAATTGACTTAATATTTGGAATAAAAAAACCTTTTATTGTACTTTCAATTAATCGAAACAACGTGGTGTTCAGTTTGTTTCCATGGCAACCACAACATCCTAAATAACGTCACTGCGGCCGCCATCCTGGATTTTCAGATTTTCGAATTGAACACTGAAAATGGTGAGAAAACAACATTTAGGGATTGGAACGTATAAAGTTGTAAGAAATAACGGTGAAGTTGTCAGTATTTAGGCAATAATAGTCGCATTTTTAGCGAAAAATTCCTCTTTTGTAGGCAACACACGGATTGCCTGATTTATTATGACAACGTCATCAGCCGTGACATCACCTAATTAGAGTCAAAAGATGTGTTAACAAACAAAGAACAGTTGTGCCAAAGCTTTTGGAAACCGGTCAAAGAACAAAAATTTTAGGCCATAAAAAATCGAGGGGGGGGGTCAGATTAACACCCACCCCACTCATGCCTTCCAGGGTTAAGGGTTAACTGAGAACCAGAAAGAGAGCCTAAAACATTGAGCAGTTGGTAAGATCTCTGTCTGCCAACCAGGAAGTCCCAGGTTCAATCTCGGTCTGGTCGATTCGAGTTGCTGGTCTAGTCTCTCAGGGTATTAAAGTAAAACCACGAATTTCTCAAAATGAGTTGATTGATCTCGATGCCAATATTGTGCTCCGGTAACCTAGCTTTCTCTTTTAAATTTTATGTTGATCAGTACTTCATTGGATCTAGCTTTATTGAATTGGATACTCCTGTTTAAATATTGATTTAAATAAGAAAAAGATCTCTAGAACAAGGTCTTATTTATAGATGGATCAAATTTAGTGTTTCGAACTTTTTATTCCTGGTTTTCAGCAATCTAACTCAAAAACGTTTTTATGATTCATCCCTTCTCAACAAAAAGAACACGACTGTATCAGTGTCCTATTCATGATCCACTAAACGCAACCGATTCATCGAACCACACTCATCGTTGAGTGTGAAAAACAGTTCTTGTAATGTTTCAGGTCAGTTGGAAACACAAGCTTTGAAAAATTGTTTTGGGCTGATAAAGGTTTTCGTATGATTAAATTGACTCCTGTTTTACACTTTTGCCGAATGCAGAGTTTATTGCTTTCGGTGATCTGTTTTGTATCACTATAACGTTCGAATGAAAAACTAAGAATGAGTTAATATTAGTTATTATTTCTCTTGTTACTTACTCCATTTTCCCTGAGTATTAAAAGGTTAAACGTTAAATTTGGTTCCAGTAACTAACTTGGTTGAAAAACCAATTGCAAAAATATACGTGAGAAAATTAGATATTCCATAGCAGTTCTAATCCAAATATACACACCTGGTATCTAATAGATACCCTCCTACAAACAACAGCCATACACAGCGCTTCCAAAACGTTCTGTTGGGAGTGATCTATCCAAAACATATTGCGACACTCCTTCAAAAACTCTAGCAGCTGGGACAGTCCCACGCTTCACACATGTTCACAATTCACGTTTGTTACATTAAACATGTAGTTTGTCAATTGTTATATATTAACAAGGATAGAAAATTCATAAAGCACTGACATGATAATTAACCCAGTTCAAAGTAGGGAAAGCTTGTTCTTTTCTAAAGCAATCATTTCGTAAAATTGTGTCATAGTATGGTAATCGATCCAAAGGTGATGGTTGACTTAAATTGTGCGCAAGTAATCTGTGTGAATTTAACAAATGTTTACGGTTTAGCGTTTTAAAACAGTAAGAAAGCAGAACACTGACTATACGACAAAATATTTGATCTATCACTGTTCGGCTTATTTTGATCTTAAAACTGATTCTGTTTTGTGATAGTTTCATTTCATTTCGTTAAGCTTCGTTACGTAATGAAACTGTGCAAACTGCATCATATAAGAAACCCTGCTGGTTAATAAAATGATGTTAACAAAATCACACTGACAAGCTAACTTTGAGCCACTTTTATGTGAAAATCCTTCCAAAAACCTGAAAAATTCTAATTCTCTGTAGGTATGTCGGAAACTGAAAGAAGAACACCGCCTGATGCTATTCTACCACCTACACATGTTATACACAACCTGGCAATCTAAAGAATAGAAGACAGTGTGTTAGATCGAAAAGTTGCTAGCACGTGTTTTTAGTCTTTCTTTATACTTGTTTTGTAGTAACTGACTTTTTCAACCATTCATTACTTACTTACTTACCTACTAATACTTTTTTATCTTCTAACACTTACTTACTTACTTACCTACTTAATCTTACTTACCTATTTAATCTTACTTACCACTTAATCTTACTTACCTACTTAATCTTACTTGCCTAATCAATCTTACTTACCAACTTAATCTTACTTACCCACTTAATCTTACTTACCGAATTAATCTCACTTACCTACTTAATCTTACTTACCACTTCATCTTACTTACCTTCTTAATCTTACTTACCTTCTTAATCTTACCTACCTACTTAATCTTACTTACCTAATTAATCTTACTTACCGAAATAATCTCACTTACCTTCTTAATCTTACTTACTGAATTAATCTCACTTACCTACTTAATCTTACTTACCTACTTGCCACTTAATCTTACTTTCCTACTTAATCTCACTTATCTACTTTTACTTACTAACCTACTTTTTTACTTACTTACTCATACTTATTTACTTATTCATTTACTGACTAACTTGTTACATATTACTTACCTATCTATTGGTATACCTACCTCAAATTACTTACCTACTAACTTACTTACTAACTCATATTCTACGTATTTCCTTATAATTACTTACTTAGTTACTTAGTTCAGTTGCCTTGTCACTTACCGCCTACCTCTCAACTTATTTGTTCTCACAGCTATTCGCTCGACCTATTCCTCTGTAATCACGTTATCTGCTTATTTCTACTGAACTTGTTCTGTATCGAAACTGAATGACATTTTAATCAGCTTTTGTTCAGTTAGTTTGGCATACTTGGACTTAAGACTACAAAGATTACTTACTTACTAACCCAACTACTTTTTACTTACTTACTTACTAACTTGCGGCTGACTTACTTACTTATTTATATATACTTACTTAATTCCTTATACTCATTCACTCACTCACGTACTTGCTTACTTACTTATCTATATTCACTCACTTGATTCAGTTTCTTTACCACTTACTGCCTGCTATACCTTTCTATTTGTTTGTTCTCTCAGCTATTCGCTCGACTATTCTTCTGAACTCACCTTTGCAGATATCTGCTTATTCTAATAAACTTGTCATGTGTCGAAACTGAATGATATGCTAGTCAGCTTTTGTTCAGTTTTTTTTGGCATATCTGGACTTAAGTCTACAAAAATGTAGAATTATTTTATAAATAAAGATAAACGACCACAAACCATTGACCTTAAACACCTTGTTTTCAGTAAACACAAGTAGCTGACAAAAGAGTTTTGGAAAACATGGCGATAAGGGATACTTGAACTTACGTTAGACCATGCAGTAACAAAGCTTTAACTTTCTCAACATTATAATCTTGTTGACTGGAATCATGAGTTGCCATCCAAGTCAGTCAAAACATAAAAACTTGTTTTCAGTTTGAAATAAGGTGACAATAAAAACGAAGCAATTAACGGTATTTGATGATAGACACGTATACAGTTCCATCTATAATAGCTAAAATGAAAATTAGTTTTATTTCTCTTGCAGATGCTAATCTTTGTTCACACTTACGCCAAACGTGTATGTGGTTTTGAATTATATCATATATGTGATCAAAAACAAGCATTTCAGCCTAAATGAGAAAAACAAAGTTCATCTTATTCATAGCGATGGAAATAAAACAATCCTTGCAGTTTCACTTGACCTTTCGTCTTTCGTTGAATAGAAATAACTTAACTTACAGTTGGCGGTCGCTTCTAACAGTTTTTTAAGCCAACAAACACGGGACCGAAACCACAAAATAACAACCAAAAATTAACCACAGCTACCTATAAACGTATCTTTTTGTATTTTTCGACAGCAGTTTCAATACTTCTAAAATGGTAACTCCACCTCGCACGCTATTACACAGTGAACTGCCAACACAACTTTTTAGCACTTTAAAACCGCTATATGCGAAAACTTGAATCCCGACATCACCTATTCTTAATTATTCCGTGAACTTCATCGGCTTTAGCTGTGCGGGAAGCCCAGAAAGACCGACAAAATGAAAAGCTATTGAATATTACCGGACGCCAAAAGTCAAGCCTTGTGTTTGTTTGAAAACTATATCAGTGTACGACTTGCTTAACTGATTTTAAGCATGATGTTAGTTTAGAAGGTTTGCAGACGAATACCTACAGCTAAAATTACTTTAGGAAAACAAAGTAAGCGATTCAAATGAGTATAATAAGCACTTCACTACCTCTATGTCAATAAGCTTGATCGGTAAACAATGTTTCAACTCTCAAAAATAAAAATGTTAGCGTTGAGAAACGTTCCCATCAAAATATGTGGAAAACAGCACGTGTAGTTCAGTCTGGACTGGCCCTTGAGCCGAAGTTACACAGATTAATCTAAGCTAGAAGTTGTCTGGAATAAGTCGAAAGAAGGAATAACTAAATGTTACATATAAAAACTCACCTTCTAGAGTTGACGCTATCAGAATTACTAACACAAATCGTTGATGTTTATTTACAAACCATTGCAAATATGTTGCTATTAAGGTTGCCGTACACTATCTCGGTTGAAGTTGACTTGTTTAAATACGACTTTTCAAGTTTTCCAACAGGCTAAATATGGAATTCTAATTAAACTTCAGTAGCTTTGCCAAGTCTAAAACATTCACCTTTCTAATATTGGTACGATTCTTAATTAACATTTGAATTGGCCCAAGATATTAAAAACACATTAAACTACAAGTTCGGGGGAGGGGATTTTTAATTGGACAAGATTTTTAAAAACGTTACAGCTACATTAGAGAATATGATAATTACTTGAACAAGATATTGAACCGAAACATTTGCGCAATTTTTATGTGAACCGACCTCAATGCCTTTAGAAGTGTGAAAAAGGCTTCCTCGAGCTTTAATTTCCCTGTGTTTTATTTTTTTCGCAGTACGCATTCGTTCAAATCGGATAAATGTGAACAGTCCCGGAAATTGTGGTCACTTTATTTCATAGAATGAATCGCTATTTTGACTATAACGCCAATAACAGTCATCTTAAGTATATATCAGGCCCAGCTTGATGCCTTGCTCACAAATTAAAATTAAAGCAGAACCAAAACAAAATAAGACAGGTGACTTCTCTGTCATGAAAATTTGTCTATGTTTGACTTCATCTCAACACATCAACAAATATAGATTTACGACCCTATTAAAGCCTGTTTAAGCGGCAGTGCAGCAAAGGAAACATCAAATAATCAAAGTATCTTCGTGAAAGTTTATCTTTCACTGAAAGAGTTAAAAACGTAACCTACATTATTATTTATTCCAAAGAGAGGTTGTGATTGACTAAATAGTCTAACGATTTCCGATCAGAAAGTTGTTGAAACAATTTTCTGAAATAACAAAATGCCTCCGGCTTTGGCCTTGAAGTAAGTAGTGTAAAATGTTTCTTACCTTCATTTGATTTGAAATATCAATGATTTAGTTTCTTTAAAAATATTGCATTTTTTAAAAAAAGAACTTAAAAGAATTCAAGAAAAATCCAAGGTATCAGCGTGTTTGAGGGGACTAACAGCACTCAAGATTATTATCCGAGTTTGCATCTAACAACTTCTTCCATATGTAAAACATCAACTGCAACTGAATAACTGGAGTATACGTAATCATTTTTACTTATTGCTTTGAACGAGAGACGAAAAGTAGGTTGCGGGAATGAAACAAAACAGACCGAAACACGTTTTAAAGTTCAAGAACATGTCTTAATTGTTTGTAGCTCAGAGAAATTACCAGCTTGGCTAGAGATGCGACTATAATTGCTGTTTCTGGAGCCAAAATGTGAATCATGGTTAAAATACTTTATCTTTATTCTTCTTCCTTAGCGTCTGTATATGTTATCGATGTACCATATATGGGAAATTTCATCAGAGCAGAGGAAATAATAAGTGCTACTCTGTTTTGTCTAACTGAAGGGCGCCTGTAATTTCTGTCCTGATTTCATTCTGTATCCCATGAACACCACTACCCTGGGTGCAAGAGCATGCTGGCTTGCAACCTCATATCTTCCAACAAGCCAAAGGTGAGAAAGTGTAAACATCACAGCATTCTGCAATAGCTTTTGATAAACATTGGTCTCTAATGGCTGTTGATATCATTGTGATGCTTGGAATCAGTATAATATTAAAGCTTATAGTTCTATTAAAGATTTTCTCGCCAAGCTTAGAGCCTCGAGTCTGGTAGTTGTAGGGTCGTACTGACGAGAAAAGTGCATAAAAATTTGTTAAACACAAGAAAAATAAAAAAAGAGGTGCACTTGCATCCGAACGTTAGACAACAGAAACAAATTGCAAAAATTTTAATTATCTTTTATTCAATTAAAATAATTCCTTCATCAGTCCGGCAAACAGATAGTCCGTTCTTGTGGGCCAATACTGTTTCCCATAGAAACCCATTTTTTAAGGTTACACGCCTTTTTATTTTAGAACAATTTTATAAGAGCAATGCGACTCAAATTCGCACAAAAATTAAGAACAAGCTGAGAAAAATATTAAGCTGGGCTTCAGCTGAATGCAAATGTAACCGCAAGTTTTTATTAAAAAACACAAAACAATGTTGCATGATAGTCGCAATAATTTCTTGCGCAAAACTGTGGAGTTAGTGCACTTAACTTGCTGCCGGCCGGCGGCCAAACCCTATCTGGATTGTCAACATATTTGCAGTGATAGTTGACATGATGGAAACAAGAACAATTTAAGAACAATTAAGGCCCAAATTGTGCAAAAACTTAAGAACAACAAGGCCCGGCGAAAATTTACTGGTTCTTATAAAAAAACAGCGTGGATATTACACAGGCAGCCCAAGCTAGGAAGCCTCTTAATCATAAGCTTATATAGTTTCTTTGAGGCTTCCTTGCCATCTTCCCTGATGAGTTATATCATGTATACATTAGCACATATGAAAGTAGTTACCTGCTCCTCATTTCTCGTTTTATAGTTTGTGTAACTTGTTCATGATGTTCTATTTGTATACTTTCTATCTTTGTTGCTGTAAAAAAATGGCTGAATAAACAAACAAACAAACAAAGCTTTTAATGCGATACTTGCAAAATGCGTTTTGTTTTATAAAACTTTGTACTGGAGATTAACCCATTTCTCAAAAATCCTAGAATACTGCTGTTATTGTGGAAATAAAGTCAGTTCACCTTGTACTTGTGTGTTATGTGCATGAATCCCGCTTAAAATGCACAAAATACACAAGTATACAAGGTGAACGGAAGGTACGTGAACCAAAGCTACGTGAACTGTGGATGTTACAACCAGACATTTTTTGGGGTTCAGTTGAAGCAATACTCAGATCGCGGTATGTGGAGACTTCAGTAAAAAGCAAGCAATTGATTGGCTGCTTAGAGCCTCCAGTCTGGTAGTTGGACTTAACTTAGAGACTCGAGTCTGGTAGTTGTAGGGTCGTACCGACTAAAAAAGTACATGAAAATTTGTTAAAAACAAGAATAATAAAAAAGAGGTGCAATTGCATCCGAGCGTTAGACAAAAGAAACAAATTGCAAAAATTTTAATTATCTTTTATTCAATTAAAATAATTCCTTCATCAGTCCGGCAAACAGATAGTCCGTTCTTGTGGGCCAATACTGTTTCCCATAGAAACCCATTTTTTTGAAGGTTACTCGCCTTTTTATATAAGAACGATTTTATAAGAGCAACGAGACTCAAATTCGCACAGATATTAAGAACAAGCTGAGAACAATTTAAGCTCGGCTTCAAATGCAAACGGAAATGCAGGTTTTTATTGAAAAAAACAAAACGATGTTGCCTGATGGTTGGGATAATATTTTGCGCAAAACTGTGTTTTAGTACACTTTTAAGTAAAAAAAATTAAAACTTGCTGCCGGCCGGCGGCAAAACCCTATCTGGATTGCCAACATATCTGTGGTGACAATTGACATGGTGGAAACAAGAAGAATTTAAGAACAATTAAGGCTCAAATTGTGCAAAAACGTAAGAACAACGAGGCCCGGCCAAAATTTACTGGTTCTCATAGAGACAGCGTGGATATTACAATCAGACATTGTTTGGGGTTCAGTTACAACAATACGCAGATCGCGGAGTGTGAAGACTTCAATAAAAAGCAAGCAATTGATTGGCTGTCGATAATTTCGTAACTGTGGAATAAGTATAACCTTTATGATATCTGCACGTTAGCGTACACTCGAGGTCAAACAAACAAAAACTTGTTCCAGACAGAAAGATAAAGATTGAGTCAGCCATTTACTGTCAGTATCCGAAAGAGAAACGGGTTTGCGTTCGAGGCAGTAAAAGGCTAGTCAAAACAACCGAGAGTTACTATTTAAGATTAATGACTTTCTACTAATCAGACAAGTTTGTTATTCTTGTGTTGGAAGTCGTTGTTGGTTCAGTATAATTCATTTGTTTTCTAACGTATTTTAATACTATATAGACAATTATGTACCATTTATTGAAGTTGGAAACAAAACGACCATGCTTGTAAAACCTTCAAAAGTTATGGTGTTTAAAAAACTGAACTCAGAAAGCTGAAGGGGACTATTGGTAGTTATCCGTACAGAGTTTGGTGAACCGCCATTCACTAGTTCTACCTGTAATACTGTAGTTATCTAATTCTTCTAAGATCCAGTCGTTGAGTATTCTGTTTTGAGAGTTTCCTATTTGAGAAAAAAGCTCTTATTTTACAAAAATAAAGTGATGCGAGATTTTATCATTTTGCCTAGACACTGCTTTCCTAAAGTTACTACAGAACATTGTCTTGCATGACTGCAAAATACAAGGCGATAGCTATTAAACTTCCTGTACAAGTTGTCGTATATTTCACAGTTTTCAAACAGTTCAGCAACTAGCAAGTTGGCAGAGAACATTAAGTTGTCCAGGCAACAGAGCATTCAGAAGTTCTACTTGAGCAGATTGTCGTTCCGATTCTAGATGCGTTGCGCAAAATTAGGGCATCATTGTTAAACCAAGTGTCAACAAAACAACTTGCAAAACATGTTTTCAGTAAATCAGTTTTCTGTTGATCAGCTTACATCATTAAAAATGTTTTTACGTTGGGAAGTTTTTAACTCAATTTCTGTAAGTCCCTCGTAAACGTAGTACTCGGAACTGGGAAGCCTATAAAATACATTCCTATAAAATACGTTTAGGCCGTGGCTGAAACAAGGAGTTTCTATGTAATGAAAATTCGGCAACTGATGACGCCATTAGGCAAGTTTCCAATACCTGGTGAGAAAGTTTGTTTAATGGCGAAAAAAAATGATTTTCAAAAATGTGTCTTAACAACTGCTAACGCAGAGAACAAACATCCCAAAATGGTATACATCAGTTTAATAAACCCGGTATACGGAGTTGTTAGTTTGTTCCAAAACAAATCACTGATCTCTTCGCGATCGGTGGGTAATTGAACTGGTCAGTTGACGCTTACAAGTATTAGGTATAAAATACCCGTATATGTTTCACCCAGGCACTTGTTTCTGCTTCTAAAGCAGTTTTAGCAGCTAAAATAGTATGAATCTTACAAGTCGAGCGATTTATATTTTCGTTAAGTAGATGTTGTTACTCTGTACAGAACCGTTGAACCGGTGAATCGTTGTCATAACTCGTTCCACTTCAACGAATTGTTTAGCTTGTTTTCAACATTTTCTTTGAGCATCAAATGATCTGCTGCCCTAGCGTTAAAATGTCTTTATATTTTGCCATTACACAACTGTTGAGACTTCACTGTAAAAATAGAACCTGATCGGATTTGTAAAAAGGACACTTTCACCGTGATCATTTGCGATTGCGAATACTACCTATTGTTTGATAAATCATGAAGTGTGTCGACCATTCATTGTAGGGTTAAGACTGACCAAAACTGGTTATATGTGGATAAATCACTTACCTTTGGAACCAAAACCTCAGCTCTCTTTTAGAAGCACTTCAAGATGTCAGTCGAGTGGTCTTCTCAGTAATGTCTACAAAAAATGGAAAAGGGAATGAGATTTTAATAACAATCACTGGACATGCGCGGCGAGCGTCTTTGCGCACGTCCCATTTGTTGTTAGTCTAACAGAAAAGAGCTGAGGATTACGCCTATTGTTGTTCATTAGTTTGATAGTTAGGTTCCATTAGAAATAGGTCTTTGTCTTTACTCTATTGCAAAGTTTGTCAACAAAATTTACATTGCTTGTGTACAACTGTTAATTAGTTTTTGAACCACCAAGAAAATCATGAGCCGCTGCGATCGAGTAGGCCATACAACCTGCAAGATGTTTCATGAACAGCAGGAAATATAGTACGCAACAACGTTAGCAATAAAGGTTTAAGAAATGTAAAGTTTTTATCTTGATGTGTGGAAGTTTTCTTAACTGCCCAGATTACGATCTTCGATGAAAGTCGATAAAATGAGTGTACTGAAAAGCACACTAAGAAAACAAAGCAAAGGATGTCCTATTTTATTAAAAATCTACCCGCTTTCTTCGCTCAAAGATTATAATCAAGGCGTTTTTCTATCTTATCTTCCTTTCTCTTTTATCTCCAACACTTTTAACCAAAATTTATGATAGCAATTATTTCACTGAGTAAGATACGCCCACAGCTTTGCAACTTGACTTTTAACTTGCTTTTCAGATGTGAAATTACTGGTTCGCATTAAGAAAGAACTCGCTTTAATGATCAATGAGGAACTGTAACAATGACGTGAAAAAGATTTCTACCTTGCAGCCATAAAACAGAATACACCTTACACTCACATAGGTTAATGAAACAGGTTTATGTAGATTGCTTTGCTGTAAGATTATTGTCAGTTTAAAATTCAGTAAAACAAGCTGTATGAAGCAACATGATTCGAAAAATTGTCAGAGCTGGTTAATCTTGAAATGCTTTTGTTTGACCCCTCTGAAAACACGGCTAACTGACTCTACCAAACTCGCCAAACTGCGCAACAAACATTTTGCACTACATTACATATTTAGTGGCTAAATGTGTTGAATTGAAGTGCTGTGTAAATGCTCCAAATGATGCACTTTGAGCAACAGCCCTATAGCAAAGAAATAGACAAAGATGGGGAACGAGAAAAAAATCTTTGACCCCGGTGGTTTTCAAACCCACGATCCCCGGAACAAATCGCCATTGCTCTACTGACTAAGCTACAAGGCCAGATGGGAGCATGTTTACAATCCTTGCGCCAACAGAAAAACAGAAGAAGTTCAAAAGATGACAGTGAACAATTAGAATATACAATGGACTCGACAGCTTCATTGTTTATGTTTTGAAAGTGAATTGTAAAATCGTCTTCCTCCACTGTCTTAATCGTTTTTCACGAAAAAAGGACGGGACAATTTATGAACAGAGGTGAACACGGTACAACTGTTAGCTATCAGTTGTTTTCTTGCAGGAAAAAACAATCAAGTATACGTTTACTGAATTAAAACGTCAACTTTTTTTTAGTGGAGTTTAGTCCCCCTAACTATGATGCTCTCGAAAGTACATGGAACTATATAATTTGCTCAAGTTAATCGAACAGAATAAATTCACTTGCATTTGCAATAATCAATTTTCGTGATCGTCCCTGCATTTTATGGAACAAGTTGCATGATTACCGTGTTGCCGTTTTTTATTTCTCTATTGTTGTTTGTACAGTTAAAAACAGTTAAAGTTTTCCTTATAAATTTTTGCTTGAATCTGCAACAAACAAACGTTTTTCTTGCTCTTTGAGAGCTTCCGTTTTACAATTTGGTTGCTCAAGCTTCTCTTGAATCTGCATCTATGCTACACTGAAAGTTTAATGGTGCACAAATGCACTTCAGTTAAAGTCTACACTCATTTTTTTAAAAACAGTAATTTTGTCTCAGGCTTATTGTTCTCTAATCAGTTTGAGCAATTTGAGTCAGTTCTTTCTGTTTCGAACATGTAAGTTATACACTTTGGTACTGTCATAAGATACTTGCGGCACGATTTTTATTTTCTTCTCTGCTCCCTCAGTGACCTGCATTGCACGCCACATGCAAAGATGTGTTTTGCTTTTCAGTCTGAAAAACTTTCACTTACCTTTGCATCTGAAATTGAGCCTTAATTGCTCTTAGCTTGTTCTTAAATTTTGGGCAAGTTTAACCTCGTTGTTCTTATATAAAGTTGTTGGCCGGAATTCAGAGCAACGCGCGCACAAAAGTGTTTGCAAATGAATACAGCTTCTTTAAATGGTAGAAATATGAACGAAACACCAAAAATAGAATAAAAAGCAAAAATTTATAGTTGGTGAGATATATTTTGTTGTCAGTTTTGTGCACGACTGCAAACTGTTTTCCAGCGACAAGCGATTTTTTGCCAAAATTTTGTTGAATCAGTTTTCATGTTGTTCAGGTATAAGATAATGGTAATGGTGGCACTAAGTTTGTTGCATAAAAAGTAAACAAAAAATTCGGTTAATGCGCGAACTTTTCAACGCAATTCAAATTTGTTTCCCTTTGCGAAACAACGCATAGATTGACGACTGAGCGTCTTTGTTTTTAATTGATGATCTCGAGATACCCCTGAATGGAGTCAAGGCCGTTACCAAAATCTGTTGGGGGACTCGGCTGTTTCTCAGAATATATCAGAAAAAATACCAGCAGCTTTAGTCAAGAAGTAATTCCCAAGAAAATTGTCTGTGCTAGTTGCGACAGGCAAATTAAGCCGGACAGCTGGACTTGATTCCCATCGAGATCGGGGACGTGCTGTATCTTACCCTCCTGGACTGTTAATCTGCACCGGTTAACGATTCAAAGAGCTGCTTGAAATTTAGCCCACAGTTTGACCTTGGGCTACAGCTTATAAGTGCAATTTAATCCCTAGTTGCTTTTTGATCTTTGCTAAAAGCATTTAATCCGCAATTAGCACTAATTGGTGTTTTAAACAAGCTTGCCCGGGACAGAAACCTGGCCAGATCAGGCTTCTGATTGGCTGAAATCGTTTGCAAAAAGAAAAGTATCCAAAATATTTCCAAGTCACTTTCTTCCATGTATTGCTGAACTGAACCGACAACAAACAGCTTTTTGCCACCAAATTTACCTAATGTCCTCTTGAAATATGCGTTTTAGCAGTATTTGCTGCAAACTATAAAAAAACAGTAGTTATTCAATTACTTCATTGTTGTTGGTCCTCAGTCTTCAATGTCACTACATTACCTTAGCTGTTTTGCCCACGCGTGAAGCACGCGAGTAATCACTTTCACATCTTAAGGCAGAGCCTGTGTCAGTAAAGATGTTCCAGTGAACTCAATTTTCTTTTGATGGTTTTATGTTCAATAAAACCGGTAACCTTTGTTTTGGCCGATAGGGCGGGTTGGTTTGGAATTGTACATTGGATCTTCGTGTTCTTATTGAAAAGACATAAGTCCCTTCAAGCGATTTACATTGCAAATTTGAAGCACTCACAGAATAAGCAAGTTCAGGGTTTTGAAATGTTCTTCTTCCAAAGGGTACAATTTAGAAGTGCATAGGGCAGAAACATGTTGTTTTTCTTGACATCTGACTCAAGAATGAATTCAAGCTAATCTGAATCAACCATTTTCCTTTAAAATGATAAACGCTCAGGTTAGTAAATTGTTTGTAAATATTATGTACAGTGTGAGTGTGACGTCATATGACTAGCCCTATGCTTTTGTTCATTGAATTTAAAAATGAACCACGCTCAAACCTCAAAATGACCTAGAACACCGAAAACTGAGATTGTGTTTCAACTTTATAACACAAAAATGGTTTTAGTGTTATTTTTTATTATCATTATCATCGTCATTAGCACGAGCATTATCGATAGCGTTACCATTGTCATTGTCATTGTCGTTATCATTATCGTTATCACTATTAAAACCATACATCATTGTTGTCATCAACGTCATCTTATTATTATTACTATTATTATTATTATTATTATCATTATTGTTATTATTTTTATTATTATTTCTATTATTTTTATTATTGTTATTGTTATTATTAAATTTTATTGTTATTACTATTATTGTTATTTTTATTATTATTTTTTTAATTATTATTATTAGTAGTAGTATTATTATCATTATTATTGTTATTATTACTTTTATTATTGTTACTATTATTATTATTATTATTTTTATTATTATATTATTTTTGTTGTTGTTCTTGTCCTCGTTCGTTGCTGTTATAACACTATAATAATTCTAAATCTAATTATAAACCTGGTCACAATGTCAGTAACTGAAGGTGTTCTTTTAAAAAGATTCAAATATTGACTAGTGTTTAAATTACAGTATTCGAGTTGTGTACAAGAATATCTTTTCGCCGAAAATGATTCGGATCCTATTGTAAGTTATGGACTTTAGATGACCAATCCCAAAGCACGACATTCCGCAGACGTGCAATAAGGTTTTTTTCCAAAAAATATTAGTTCTATTCTTTATACTAGCATTGTTCCGCATGCACACATGTACATGAACGTTATAAGTATCATATGTTTCCATGCGTTACTTCAACTGAAATGTATGACAACAATGTAACTTAGCCTCCTTCGCAGCCAACTCTAATTATTCGAGCTAAGAGTTTTGCTATCAATTACTATCGGTCACCAAAATTAACCCACATCTGTCATCACTCATAGCAAGTTGCTTACGGAGGAGGATAATTGTAACTGTTGTGTTTTGAGTTCAATTGATAATCGCTTAATGTTCCCTTCATGTTGAGAATATGAGTGGGCAGCGGCGTGAGTTCAAAACTATGACATACCCCTCAGCTCACCCAGATACGCTTTTTTATCAACTATCTATCAGACTGAAACAGAAACTAAATCCTCTTAAGAATTCGTTGTCCTCACTCAAGGTTCTGAAGTATACATGTTTGTCTCTGGTTTTGATGTTTATTTGTCGTTGTTTACGTGTGACAGATAAATCTTAATTTAATTGATTCGCTAAAAACCTCTTGGTTCTCATCAGCTTTCACTAGCTACAGTAATGAATCTAAACTTCACTCGTTCAAAATTATATTTAAAATACAATCAAACAACCGATATCTGTCAATATTTTTTTCTTGTAATTTGTCATTGAAGAACTCAAAACAAAATATGTTTTACAGATAAACTAAGGGTGCATTCGATTGACCCTATTCCATCTATTCCGGAATAAGAATAAAATTTCAAAATTCTCTCCTGATTCGTAGAACTACCAAATATCTAGTTAAAAGTAACGACTGAAGCTAGAGATTCAACTCAATTGTATTTTTCTTCTAACTTTGGAGGAATTGTGGCTAATAAGGTTGACCAAAGTTTTTATTCTGTTTATTCCTATTCCAGAATAGAGTCAATCGAACGCACCCTAAGATGCTGACTTCGAATTTTGTCAATTTCGTTTAATTGGAAAACGTATCTGTATTAATTTAACGGTGGTTAGAGAGCTGTAAAAAAAGTTATAAATTTAAAGCAACTAGACCTTTTTAATGTAAAGGGGGACCAA